>CACSLK010000656.1:908127-918399 GCA_902706635.1 Striga hermonthica
TCCACTAAAGCAAAGCTTAAGTATATAACACCAACATGTCGTGCACCCGTTTGTTAAGACTCACCCGAGCCTTCCACGTACATGGTACAACTTCAGCTGATCTGCACACAACTTTGAACGATTTTTTGTTGGAATATTTTGTCCGAACTTCCCTAAGATTCTCAACATTCCAGGCCATAACACCTGTCTGGGCTTCTTCCTTGGTACGAAAAACTGTACCCAAACAGATAGTCTCGACATGCCCATCCCAGAGTGGCAAGGCATACTCGTCCCTGTGTACACACGACGAGTCCCACTCACCCATCTCGCGATATACGTGGAGGCCTTCATTTGGAAATAAGTGTTCTTCAATGAATTCTTCTTCGCTCTCCTCATTAATTGATCTGTCCGATTCGGTTTCCGAGGTCTCATCAGTGAAATCATCTTCACCGGGATTGAAATCTTCATCTCCAATAATTTTTTCCTCAATGTCCGGTCCTCTCATGGTAAAGCTCGTCCCTTCACCGAAATTGCTCGTCCCTTCGCCAAAATTGCTCGCCCCTTCACCAAAATTACCGACATGCGTACTCCACGTACCCTCACAACCAAACACTCCCCCGTAACCATATGATGGCGTAGGATCCTCAACATGTGTAAACTTTGTGTTCGCTTCCAACACAATATACAAAAACACAAATGACATACGAGGATAGTAGTAAATCCACGAAAGAGCATTATTATTATTCAGTCTTGCGGGAATAAACGAACCATCCGGTTGTTTGACCATCAAAGTAATATCCGAAATTGTCCAACTATCACGAAATCCACCATTTTCGTAAATCATATCTACCAATTGTTCATATGATATTATTCCATTAATAACAAATGAACAATCAGGATTAGCCAAATAATTCGAAAAATTTCCTAACTTACTCTGAGGAATTTTCCAGTACACATTAACAATGTAGGGACCGATAGACGCCATTTATAACCTGTTGCACAAAAAAAAAATTCTATTTTACAAATTGCAACAACATAATGTCTAAAATTTAAAACACATTTTATTACTCCAACCAAAAAAATAAAATAAAATATTACTAATCAAATAATCCTCCAAAACCCTAATACCCTTATCGAACAATAACATAAAATTTATCTCTAATTCGGATAAATTGAAAGCCCTAGTTCGAACCCTAATTTCCAAAAACCCTAACCCCAACAACAACCAAACAATACAAAATTGATAATTTACACACAAGATTCCAATCTCCAATTAACATACATACATAATCGATAATAACACCACCACATTCAAACATATTATAACAATTCTCAATTTCCAATCAACTCCAAACATTGTAAAAAGTTAAGATAAGCCAATATACCTCGTGCAAATGAATTAACCGGAAAGGAGGCTCGTGTCGTTGTTGTCGGTTTACGCCAGGGTGAGAACTGGATCGAGTTTTTTTTTCCCTTCTTTCTACTCTATTTTTCACCTCTGTGCTTTCTCTGCTCGCGTAAATGAAATGGAGAGGAAGAGATTTTTTTATTTTTTTTAATATTTAATTCAAAAAACGTATTCTGAGAATACGTTTACCGACAATTTAATTGTAAAAAGTATTCCCGGAATACGTTTTATAGTAATTTTTTTAAATTAAAAATAGACGGGTTTTTAAAAACGTATTTGTATAATACGTTTTATATTTATTATTTTTTTTAATATTCCAATATTAACGAAAGTTTGTGTTTTTTTTTTTTAATTTACAAAAATAAGAAAAACGTATTCCCGGAATACGTTTTTCTAATTAATTTTTTTTTGTAAAACGTATTCCGAGAATACGTGTGTTTGATTTTTGTCCACACATTTTTTTTTTAATTTCTGTCTACTTAATTTTTTTTTTTTAAAGAAATAACCCACCCATAACATATCTTTTTATTTCCTTTTAACAATTAAGAAATCTTTATTCCTCATAAACGTTTATGAAGGCATATTTACTGATTTTTGTTTTTTTTTTTTATTTTTATTTTTTCCAACGATGGAATATTTTCATAGCACCAAAAGATAAAAGTCCATACAAACTCGACAGTCGAGAGATGAGAGCACCACGTCAAGGTGGGCTAGAAAACACTAACAAACACTAACCAATCTTAATAAGAGTAAAGCGGTTACACTTAATCGAGCCTTTACCCTTAAAACCCAGAGCCAAACAGATAGAAAACTAGCAAACACAACAATATAACCCAACCTACACATAAAAAATAACAAGAAACCTAACACCTATTGTTCTTCAGAAAAGCCTCCCAGTCAAGGACTATTGCTCTAACAACAATGTGTGCAGGTCTTCGAACCTCTTCAAACAAACAACGATTACGAGACTTCCAAAGCCACCAAAGAATATATGTCGAAAGTTGGATACGTGCTTCAGAAGTCTCACACTTGTCAAGTTGGCATATCTGCCATCACCAAGATTTAAAGGAATCAGAGCCTTGAGGTCCAACCCAACCGAGTGACGCCAGTTTCCAAACTGATGCAACAAACTTACAATGAAATAATAAATGCTCTATAGACTCACTGTCCTCTCCATACATTCTACAAACAGGATCCACCCCAAATTAGCCCTCAGATGAAGATTCACGGGTAAAGAGCCCTTACAACACTTACAAATGAAATGTTTAACTTTCCCCATTACCTTGAGTTTCCATGTTCTTGCTCTAACCTTCATATTTGCAACCAAATCCTTGTTAGTCTGTGCTCTCTTCTGTTTGAGGAACTTCTCTGTAATGAGTTTGGAATATGTAGATTGGACTGTAAACAAACCTTTTCTGTGCAATGACCCGACCCAGGTGTCTTCTAAGTTAGGATCAAGAGAGTTAATGCTGAAGATAGAATTACAAAATTCAAGAGTAAAAGTTGATCTGGTTTGGTTACATTCCATCCTCTGCCATCACTAGTCAGTAAATCACAAACCCCCTCAATACCTATGTCCATCCCTGGCAACAATTCTACCTCCCCCTATCTTATTTGGAATCCAGTGTTGATTCTAAATTTTGATATTCCTACCATTCCTGACCTCTACCCTCATCCAATTCCCACACACCTTTAACATTGAAAGTCAGCTACTCCACAACCAAGAAGAATTTTGTTTTCTCTGAGCTTCAAACAATGATGAGTTGGGAAATATTTAGATTTAAGAACTCTGCTAACCAACCTGCCAGGTTGTGTAAGAGCGGTGTTGAACAACTGGATATCCTGGAAACCCAGTCCCCCATGTTTCTTAGCCATTGTCAACTTGTTCAAATCCACCTAGTGTACTCCCTTCTGAAAAGTCTGAACCTTTACTCCACCAGAGTTGCCCACAAACTTGAGAGATTTATTTGCACAATCCTGCATGAAGTACAAAATAAGACATAACAAAGACTGGTAATGCATTAAGAACAACTCTAATCAATATCTCCTTACCAGCAGCTGACAACCATTTATTTTTCCAACTCAATATCCTGCTTCTCACGACATTCGAAATATAATCAAAAGCTTCTGTCTTTGATTTCCCTGTCCCAAGAGGAAGCCCTAAATACCTGGTTGAAGAACGTTTCTGAATTCCGAGCAATAAAGAGTAAATTATATACTGAGCCTCCTCAGATGTATTTTTGTTGAAGAATATGGTAGACTTTCCCATGCTCACTTACTGCCCAGTAAAATTTTTGAAATATTGTAAGACACCCAACAACTTCCTGGTTTGGCCTTCATCTGTCTTACAAAATACAAGTGTGTCATCTACAAACATCAAATGGGTAAGCATAGACCCACCTCTTGATATCTTATACCTGCAAAGCTGCCTTTCTCCACTTTTTAGTTAATCCTTCCAGAAAAACAATTCAAAAATGATGATGAATAAGTAAGGGATAATGGTGTTGGAGGTATGTTGTAAAAGCTTGGTTTTGCAGACTCTACAATTCCATTTTGATCTGTCCATCATGTTTCGGTCAAAGTACATATGCTTGTAGTTTATTTATTTATGCAATCATACTCCTTGTCTTACATTGAGATATTGTGGTTCGAAGTGTTTCGAACAGAAAGACCATCTATCGGTTCCTTGTAAGACTAAACTATTCATTCACAGTCTAGACAGGCAGTGAGACCCCTCTTGGACAAATATTGTAGTGTATTCTTGATTCAGTTGGTCTTTGACTAGAGAATTACACTAGCACTTATGATAGGTGTTGAACAGGACCACAGAAGGATAAGATTATGAGACTCACTGACGATTGTTGTAATCTACACCTTCAGTAATTGATGCGTACTCTTAAGCTGTAAGATAATATAAAATGGGCATATGTATTCATTACTTATTTCTTTGATTTATCAAGGGTGATTCCTATTTTGCTAGGATGACATACTCGGTATTATGGTAAATAAGTGTGTTTATATGATGTGCCGTTATAAATTATTTACAGTCTTGTGTCCCAGTGCGCTGGATTGATGACGTCCCTGAAATGAGCTCAGGAATGAATATTATGTCAAGCCCCGCAGACGGATGTGGTATCCGGTATATTAATTAAGGATCTGAGTGGTACTAGTTTCGGAAATGAATAAGAATGAAACACTCCACTTTGAATTTAAAAAAATCTCGGGCTTTCTAAAAATCAGAACAAATTTTTCGAATTCATTTTCAAAATCAAGGGCATTCATCAAAACATTTACTTAGTCCAAGTCTTATCTGGACCCACGGGGATTCATGAACCCGACTTTCACTTACGTTTTTCATTAACCGAATTCAAAACTTGCCACGATATATTCAGTTTAATCATACAAGCATGAATAATCAAAATAACCATGTTATTCAATTTAACAACAAATCACGAATATTCAAAGCATCCCAATATCCAAATATCAAACATAATTTTAAAGCTTGCTTAACATGTCTCAAAACGTCTCAACACAGATCATAAAAATGCGGAAGCAGTAAATAACTAAAAGACCACCCACTCGTCTCATTTCGTCAACCGCCAACTGCTTAACCTACATCCATGAAGAGCAGGTGGGAGTGAACACAAATGATAACGTAGTGCTCACTACTATGCGCATAAACAATAGAATGTCAAGATGGTATGGTCGCAGCATGAACATAAATCAATCATCATCATGTCTCATCTCCTAACAATATCACAACAATAACTCACTCATGTGCACATCTATCATTGGCCGTGGAAAGGGGATGCATAAACCCTAACGACGGGAGTGCGTGCCACGCAAGGACACGGCCTTTCAATAGGTCTTAAGGAGACTTGCCTCGCAAGAGAAACCGTACCGTAACTCGACGGGGACAACCATACCGACTACTGTAACAGCTCACATCGGTAGGCCACATGGTTCACATTCATACATTGGTCATACCAACTAAACATTGAACAACACGTATGGCATAGAAAATTTTATAAGTAAACCCACCTGGATTCCGGATTGATAACAACAAAAACATAAGAGACGTAGGTTGAGGCTTGACTCCTTAAACACCTACATTAAGTCAAGATCCTACAATCAATATCTGCTCTGACTAAAACAGAAAACATAAAACTGGCTTAATCGAACTTGATTCGACTAAGCTGTTCGTGAAGTCCTGTGGACGTTGGAACTTTAGGACATAGACTCGAACAACCAAACACGGGAGTTCACGTAAGTATCACGTAAAAGATAGTTCAAACAAGTCACAACCACAACAAAAAATCCGGTTTATAGCTTTTGACACAAGAACTACATTTTTTCTTTTGAGATGAGAAAAAAAAAAAAGAAATCGATATATCACACAATTAGGTTGATCAAGTTTCTGAATGGGTTAGGTTCTGAAACTTTAACATAAAATCCTCCTCAATGGACTTAGTAAAACCACCAAGTTCCAGCCCCAAACTCATAATACACAATTTTATAAAATTCATACAAGTTAACAACAACAACAAACATAAATTCACATCCAAACCTAATGATCAATTCAGGAGTTGACATTTTAACAACGTAAACTACAACATGTGAATGACAACATATAAAAATTTTAGCCATTGGCATCAACTACATGAATTTTAAAAATTCATACAAGTTTCTGCAGTTTTTAAATTTTGATTAAATCCAAAACAATTTGAACTCCAAAAATTCAGCATGAAACCCCACATAAAACAAGCACTTCAGCCAAATACCAAAATTTTTCAGCAACTGACCAATTTATCATAATTAAAACAACTTTCAGCAGAATACTTAAATAAATTATTTACCCTATCAAACGTAGTCCAAAATTCTAAAAAATTTACACAACGTTAAACATGACAGAGGCATAAGATACTCAAATATCAGCATAATTAAAGCACAGACCAATTTATTATGCATTTAACATGTTTCTGCCCAGAAATCACTTTAATTATTTAAAATAGTTATAGACCTAAAAAAACATGAAATTGTTACACGAGCTATAAAATTAACAGAAGCAGTTACACCTAAAATTTCAAAGCAATCCGATCAGTGTGCGGTTTATCATGAATATATCAACAAAACAGCCATAATAAACGATTAATAATTCATACAAGACTCGACACAAACTGAAACTATCTGTTTAGCAAATGTTTGGTGGGCAAAGGATAACCGAGTTACCCGACTCGGGTCGATCTCGAGGGAAGTCGATTCGGAGCTTTTTTCTACTACTCGATTGTTCAAATCACACAAAAAGGGAAGATAAAGTCCTAGACATGCTAATCAATTGGTTTGAGATTGGATTTAACACTGAGAGAGGAATTAACTAAGAGCAATGTCAAATCACGAGTAAATAACGAAGCCAGACCACCAGAATCTCATGTCATCAACACTACGAGATGATAATCAACGACAAAGCTGAATAAACGAGCTATGAGCATCATATCATTAACCTTATCCTTCTAACCCTAAGTAATTAAGCCCTAATCGGGTCTTTACCCTTGACCTAGATCGACAAGCAATTAATCCCTATATCTACTCAAGCACGCATCCAAAGCAATCAAGTCTCAATTTTCCCTCCATCATCAATCAAACTCAAATTTACCCTAATAAACATTATAAGTAAACACGAGGCAAAAATCAAAGTAAAGAGCTTTAAAACTAAATACCCATTCTCCAAATGCGTAGACGATGAAAAACAGAGTCAAAAGCTCGAAACTTGAAAGAAACGGAAGTCGCCGGAAAACCTCCCAGAAAATGACATGATTTCCTAGTCTAGAGAGAAAAACATAAACATAAGCTAAGTTCCCAAAAGGGAAAAGTGAAATAATGAAAGTTGGATGTTCAAAATGCAAAGGAAGAAAAATATTTATACTCCCCCTCAAAACACACACTAAAACACACAGATTAAATGGGACACTCTCGAGCTCTCCACGAAATCTGCAAGCTCGCCGGTGGCTGATAGGCGCAGGCGCGCATGGACACGCATGGGCGCGCACGGGCGCACGCGGGGATACACGGCTGCTGGCTTGAAAAATACGGCACTCTCGACGTCGCAGCCATATCCACGAGGCACGGGCTGCGGTGCATTGGGGGTTGGCGGACTCTCGACATCGCGAGAGTGTCCGCGAGGGCGCGAGTGAGGTAGGGCGAGTGGGCGTTCAGGCGTGCGTGTGCTCTCGACCTCGCCGGGCCTTCCGCGACCGCGCGGGCGTAGAACGTGCGACACTCTTGAGCTCGCCTGGTCCTCCGCGAGGTCGCGACTTGGGGCGTGCCCGTGATCGGTTGTTGTGTGCGTCCGCGAGGTCGCTGGTCACGGCGTGGGCTCACGAGTGGGAAGGTCAAGGCACGTTCGGGTTTGACTATGGACTCAAAATACTCGATTGGAAATGGTTCGTACAAATGTCTCGAAAATGCTCATTTTCTCGGGATGTGACTCGACACTCTCTCTCCATCCTCGGAACAAACCTGAAATAATTCCCAAAGGTACGGAAAAGTACGCCAAAAATATAAAATAAAACAAAAGACACAAAACACACGGAAAACGAATGGACCAATCGACCCTAAAACGAACCTAAAACCTACTCGATAACACACATAAACACATAAAAATAAGCACAAAAACATAACAAAAAACTCCCCCACACTTAACTCTTTGCTTGTCCTCAAGCAAACAAAATAACAAATAGCTCGAAGAGAAAGATCGAACGGTCCAAAATTAACGAGCATGCAAAATGAAACTCTCATTATCATCCGGTTATCCCTAAAATCAAAATCCAATCCGAGACACCCCCACATAGTGAATCCAAACGAAACAAAAACTCGTCCCAAGTCATTGCACACATGATTACTCGAGTCAAAACCTCCTCATTTACATATACGTGCAAAAACTATAAATGGTCTACAAAACATGAAATGATAAGCACGAGACCTATAAGCCAACACCCCAATTTTCTTCTTTTTCTCTTGTTCTTTTAATTATTATTTTTTAATAATGAGCCACCTTTTCCAAATGAGAGCCGTTAGTACGATTATTACCTAGGTTTAACCTCGGGATGTATCCCCGAGTCGTCTAGGCCAGTTTCCCGTGCTCGTTGACCCGATTTATCTAGAAGACTAACCAAGCCAAGAGGAGCCTAATCATTTTGACTCTCACGAACTCATTTTCGTGAGCTTCTCTTTCTAAACGAGGTTTCCGGACGAGATGATCTAGGTTTAACCTCGAGGGGTTTCCTCGAGTTTTCTACCGGTTTCCCGGGCTCATTACCCAAATCCACGAGTGGCTCGGAATAAGAGGAGCCTAATCCGTACTTCCTCGCAAACTCATATTTTATTCTTTTTTTTTAGAAAAGGCACACAAGGATACATCACAATTACAATAACATAATCATCTCAACTCAATCGAAATGTTCCACAAGTGTATAGATAACACGTTTACAACGATAATTGAACATAAAGTGAGCATGATTCAAGACAATCAATCGAGAACAAACAAGGGACAAAACAATTCCGTGAATCCATATGCGGTTTCCAATGTCAACAAATCATAAATCAATTTAAGGACACTGTCAAATTCATCGAGTACATAAAGCATGAACGTTAATAGTGAAACCAATCAACAATCTCGACTCACCACTTAGCTATCTCGAATCTCGAACAAACATTGAGCATCATGCGGGAGGGGAGACACAAACACACAAAAAACTTGACAAAACCGATCCAAGACACGACAAAAACGAAAATAAAGCACCAAAAACGAAACAAATATCACCTAAACAAGCATAATCACGAAAATCCCTCCCCCACACTTAAAACAAAGTAATGTCCTCATTGCTTGACCAAAAAGCATAGGAGAAAGCACATAATCATGTAAGATCATACGATGAAAACGAAAAAAGAAACACAGGAAACGATAAGAAAATAACATGAAAATACACAAAAAGTAAAGAAAGAAAGAGAAAATAAGAAAAGAAAATGCGTACTCTACACCGTGGTGCACCACCGTGTGTCCAATAGTGGTCGTCCGGAAGGAATAGAGGAGATCAACCGAAAGCCATTGAGCTCGAAATGAAGCCATCCGAACGGTTTTGCATTGAACACATGATAACGGCCATACGTGTGTGTCCCAAAGAGATGATAACCATGCATGCATAAACTCGACGTAGACACACGTACTCGTGAAAGCTCAAAAATCGGGCCTCAAGGTCCTTGTCGATGCTCACCATGGCCCGACACAACCAACTCCTTGTTGATTCAACGCAATATCCGATTACCGGCGCTTGCTGTAAGTAGGTACATACAAACTCAAAATCTCGGCAAAAACACAAACATTTTGGCACGCCCGGCAAGACGTGCCTATAACACAAGTCTAACCCAAATAACTCTATACGACTACTCTGGCAAGAGTAGTAATCCAAGCACAATGAATACAATGAAAGTACAGAAATCCAAAGCGAATTCGAGTCGTTGGACCTTGGAAAAGTTCGAGAAAAACGGTCGCCGGAGGTCGTAAATAGAGAAATATAGAAAAGTGGGAGCTTTGGTCGCCGGAAAAGGTACCAAACAAAAGGAATAGATGGTATACAATAAGAAAAGCAAAAAATACTAACCGGAAGTTCGCAGGATCCGGTGACGGTGGCCGGAAAAATGTGCGCCCTGGCGAGAGGAGTTCGGGGGTGCCTTCGGATTTCTGTGGGTCCATGTGAGTCGCCGGAAATTTAGATTTGAAGGTGGAAGAGATTTGTAGATCTACGAGCTTTCATCGAAAAATCGGAAGCCTTCCCGCCAGAATTTTTCTTTAAGGCTCGGATATGTTGTTGGCGTCGATGAGAGCTTTG
>CACSLK010000656.1:944827-955836 GCA_902706635.1 Striga hermonthica
AATCTTCTAGAGAGATCGGGTCAATGAGCATGGGAAACCGGCCTAGGCAACTCGGGGACAAACCCCGAGGTTAAACCTAGGTAATAATCGTTCTAACGACTCTCATTTGGAAAAAGTGGCTCATTTAATAAAAAAAAAAGAATAAAAAAAAAAGAAGAAAATCGGGGAGTTGTCTTATTGATCTCGTGCTTATTATTTCATGTTTTGTAGGTCATTTATGGTTTTTGCACGTATTTGTGAATGAAGGGGGTTTAACTCGAGCGATCATTTGTGGAATGACTTGGGACGGGTTTTTGTTTCGTTTGATTCATTATGTGGGAACCGTGTCTCGGATTGAATTTTGATTTTGGGATAACCGGATGATAATGAGAGTTTCATTTTGCATGTTCGTTAATTGTGGACCGTTCGATATATCTCTTCGAGCTACTTGCTATTTTGTTTGCTTGAGGACAAGCAAAAAGCTAAGTATGGGGAGTTGTTTGTTATGTTTTTGTGCTTATTTTTATGTGTTTATATGTGTCATCGAGTCATTTTTAGGTTCGTTTTAGTGTCGTCCGGTCCATTTTGTCGTTTTCCGTGTGTTTTCGTGTTTTTGTTTTATTTTATATTTTGGCGTACTTGTCCGTGTTATTGTTGTATTTTCAGGTGTTTTTCGAGGATGATGAAGAATTCGAGCGAAAGTCCCGAGAATGCCGAGAAATTCCGAGCCATTTGTACGAACATTTCCGGTCGAGTATGTCGAGCCTTAGTCGAGCCCGGATGTGTGCTGCCCAATGCTCGCGACCACGCAGCCCAAGCCGCGCACTCACGGATGCACAGCACGCCGTACGCCCGCGCAAACGCTGCCCGCACGCCTCGCACGCACATATGCCCACTCGCATGCTCGCGGAATCCTCAGCGTGCTCGAGAGTGCCGCGCAGCTGAAGCAGAATACCAGCTCGCGAGCTCGCCCCAACATCGGCGACATCGAGAGCACGTCCATCAGCCACGCTCGCGAGCTCGCGCCCAGAACCGCGACATCGATAGCACGTCCATCCGCCACGCTCGCAAGCACGCGCCCAGAACCGCGACATCGAGAGCCATGGAAGCCGCGCCCGCGTGCCCGCGGATACGCACGCGAGCTCGAGAGTGCGCCTGCCCCTAATACACCGCACGCTCGCGAACTCGCGGACATGTGCGCGCCGTCGAGAGTGTCGCCCAGCCCCGTGCGTCCGTGCACTCCCACACCGCGAGCTCGCGGATTTTGAGGAGACAAGAAGATAAATCTAGGTGGCTTAAAGACGACAATGACTCTTCTTTGGCCAAAAAAACCCTTCTCAATCAGAGTTCTCCGTTCAAACCTGTTCCAATTTCTATTTCAATTAGAAGAGGATAAACTCCGAATTCTTAAAGGGCGTGTTTGGTCATTCTATGGTCAATACCTTGTGCTCAAAGAGTGGAAGAAAAATCAGGTGGATTTCACTGACGAGGAAATGACAGTGGATGTATGGGTTCAGATTCATAACTTGTCTCTCCACTGGATCTCTGAGGAGACGGGCCTAAAAGTGGGTACATTACTAGGTAAAGTCAATGCAGTCACAATCCAGGTGTGGGCAGCATAAATGGCAGAATGATCTGAGTTCTGGAAGCAATCAATATCCTTGAACCTATTCTGCGAGGTACGACTCTTAGATTGGGAGATGAAGAACACTGTATAAACTTCAAGTACGAGAGCCTGCTGACCTTCTGCTTTTACTGTGGCAAAATTGGACACTATGACCGAAACTGTAGTTCTAAAAAATCTGATCTCAGCATGAATGTGCTTAGAACAGGATATTTTGGGGATTGGTTGAGAGCCTCTCCTGGGGGTCTAAGTGATTTTACAGATAACAGGTCCTCTAGCCCCATTCCTATGGGTTTGAACTCTTTTTCTGGTAAAGGTCTATCCTCTGAAGCTGATCTTTCTAATCCTATCACTGGGGAAGGTAAGAGTTCTGGTCATTCTGTGGTCAAGGTAGGTAGTGAATGTCCTGAAAAGGACAAGTCTAATCCTATAGCCAACGTTGAGACTGTGGTTGATACCCTAATCAGTCTCAACAAATTGGATGACACTAGTTGTCAACCTTTGGCTTGCAATATTATGGATTTTGATATTGCTCAAACTAATGAGATCCTCTCTGATAATTTGGTTAATATTCTTGTCCATATTAATGAACCATCCACTTCTAGTGGAAAAAAACCTAAATCCTTTGTTAGGGTTAATAGAAGCTCTGCTAATTTTTCTCAGTCAGCTCCTGTCACTGAGGATATGAATGTCCCAATTGTTTTGAAAAGAAAATCTTTAGACTCTCAAAATGATAATTCTGATCCCAAGGAGTCTATTGTTAAAAAATTGAAAGTTGATTAAAAAAGCTCTGATATTTTGGTGGAGGAAACCAACCATAATTGGTCCCAAGTTTCCAAATGAGAGTCCTGGTGTAGAATTGTAGAGGTTTGGGAGCACCCTCTACAATTCCCCAGTTGAAGGACAAAGTCAGAGCCTACCTCCCTGATTTTGTCTTTTTGTCTGAAACTAAAAAGCAAAAATCTTTTGTTCAACCTGTTTGTAAAAATCTTGTGGTGGGTGATAGATGGGTTTGTGTGAATCCTCGGGGTAAGAAATGGGGTCTTTTGCTCTGTTGTTCTTCTAGAATTACTATTATTGAAATAGTTCCCTTTGATTTTTGTTTTGAGGTGTGTTTTTTGATTGAGGGTTGTCCTGATAAAATGTGGGGGGTTTTTATCTATGCTAGTGTTAACCCTGATATTAGAACTTCTCAATGGGAAGTTTTAATTAGACATCACTTTCGATGGGGTAACCTGTGGTTCCTTGGAGGTGATTTCAGTGACATTGTTGCTAATGATGAGAAGAATGGGGGTATAGTTAGAGGTGAATCCACTTTTCATAGTTTCAGGCAGTTCATCCAAACTCTAGGTGTGGCAAGATGTCCTTTTATAGGACATCCCTTCACCTGGTCAAACAATAGGAAAGGGGATGCTTTTGTTGAGGTCTTGCTAGATAAAATTCTTCTATCCCCAGACTGGCTCTTATCTTTTCCTCAGGTCTCTGTTCAGCACATTCCTATGATATCATCTGATCACTGCTTGCTTCTTATGGATAACAACCTGGGAGAGAACCAGAAGCACAGAAAAAGGTTCTACTTTGATGGCAGATGGGTTAAGGAAGCTGGTTTTTCTGACTGTATCAAATCTGCATGGAATGAGAATGTCTCTGGCAAAGGGCTCTATAACTTTCAGAAAAAACTCAGAATTGTCAAGCTCAGATTACTGGGATGGTCTGCCTCTTTGTCTTCAAACTCTTCCAAAATCATTCAGGATTGTAATGCTAAGTTAGAGAGGTTAGGTGCTCAAGGTGGAATCAGGGATTGGGATTTATGGAGTTCACTTAAGGAGAAAATCTGCATTGCCTACAAGGATGAAGAGTTGTTCTGGAAGCAGAAGGCCAGAGTTAGATGGTTGAAAGAAGGAGATAGAAACACTCATTATTTTCAGGCTTGTGTGAATCAAAGGAGAAGTGGTAACAGTATGGTGAATCTGATGAAGAGTTATGGTGATAAATGCAAAAATCAGGATGAAGTGGTGAAAGAAGTTTCAGCTTACTTTGACAGACTATTCACATCTGAGAAATCTGAAGGAGCTGAAGAAGTGCTGAGAGGTATTCCGAGATCTATAAACTCTGCTATGAACCAGAACCTTATCAAGGTAGTTGATGAAGCTGAGGTCAAGAATGCTCTGTGGGATATGGATCTAGGTAAAGCCCCAGGGGTAGACGGTTTCTCTCCTTTGTTTTTTCAATCTTGTTGGCACATTATTAAATCTGACTTGTGTGCAGCTGTTAATAACTTTTTCTCTACTGGTTGCATTCCCAAATCTACCAATCATACAGCTATCACTCTCATCCCCAAAATTAAAAACCCAAAGTCTATTTCTGACTACAGGCCCATTAGTTTATGCACTATTTCTTATAGGATTATTGCCAAAATTCTTGCTCTTAGAATCAAAAGTGTCATCCATTTGTGTGTTTTCCATTCTCAGGCTGCTTTTATTCCCGACAGACAGATTTTGGACAATATTATCATAGCCAATGAATGTGTCCATTTCTTAAAAAGCAAAAAAAGCGGCAAAAACTGTTTTATGGCCCTTAAGCTTGACATGGCCATAGCTTTTGATAGGGTAGAGTGGGATTTTGTTATTAGTATATGTAGGCATATTGGTTTTTGTGAGATTTTCCTGGGTTGGATTTGGTCATGTATCAGTTCTTCTTCTTTTTCCTTCAACATTAATGGCCAACTCCTAAGTTCTGTTGCCCCTTCTAGGGGTCTTAGACAGGGCGACCCTTTATCTCCCTATATTTTATTATAGTTTCTGAAGCCTTATCTAATCTCATTCACAGAGCCTGTTCTTCCCATTCTTTCATAGGGCTCAAAATTAGTAAATTCTCCCCCTTCATTTCTCATTTGTTTTTTGCTGACGATTCTCTTATTTTTTGCCAAGCAGATGAAGCCCATGCTCTTCTTCTTCTGCAAATTTTGAAAGCCTATGGAGATGCTTCTGGTCAAGCTGTAAACATGCATAAATCAATATTTTCTTTTCTTCTAACACTCCTCTTTCTTCTCAAACCTCTATTTGTCATCTGCTTCATGGTATCACTGTGGCTAAATCTTCGAAGTATTTAGGGCTTCCTATGGTGATTGGTAGGAATGCAAAAGAGATTTTTGCTTTTGTTAAAGAATGTGTGGTTAATAAAGTCACTAATTGGAAGAATGTGTTTCTTAGTGAGGCTGGTAAGGAAATTTTAGTTAAAACTGTGTTGAGTGCCATGCCAATCTATGTTATGTCAGTGTTTCGGTTGCCTGTTGGTATTTGTAAGGATATATGCAGAGCTATTGCTGATTTCTGCTGGGGCAGAAATGAGGAGGGAGGTGCCAAGATTCATTGGGCAAACTGGAGTAAATTGGCAAAGGATAAAGATGAAGGAGGACTTGGTTTCAAAGATTTATCATTCATGAATGAAGCTTTAATTCTCAAGCAGATTTGGAGACTCCTAACTAGGCCAAACTCCTTTATGAGCAGAGTTCTGAAAGGCAGATATTGTCATGATCAAGAGTTTCTTGAAGTTAGAAGGAAAGATTCTGACTCATGGATGTGGAGGTGTTGGCTAGACTGCCGGAAATCCCTTGTGTTGGGATTAAGGTACCAGGTTGGTAATGGCTGCTCTATTAAAATTTGGGAGACCCCATGGTTGCCAAACTCAAATAATTTTAAGCCTACATGTTGTTTTGAAGCTGATAAATCCAGACTCTATTGGGTCTCTGATCTTATGTTGGCTGGGGAAAATTGCTGGGACTCTGATCTTATTCTCCAAACTTTTTCTCCCTCTGATACTGCTCTTATTCTCAAAACTCCCATAAGCCACTTGGGTGTTCAAGACAGAATCATTTGGCACCCCAATCTAAAGGGTCTCTTTACAGTCAAGGATGCTTACAAGATGATCCAATTGAACAACAAGGTTGTAGCGGAGGTGGCTGAATCTAGCTCTAGTTCTACTAATATGCACAAAAGTTGGAAAAAGCTTTGGAATCTCCAAGTTAAACCTAAGGTCAAAAACTTTATTTGGACATGCATTCATAGCTGGGTTGGTACTGGTAGTGAGCTGCTGAAGAAAGGTATCCTTAAAGATGCAGTATGCTGTTGTTGTGGTGAGGATTTTGAAAGTTTAGATCATTTGCTGTTTAATTGCTCTCGGGCTCAGAAGGTTTGGAAGCTTGCAGGTCTCCAATGGTCATCAATCCAGCTTCAGCAAACTTCTTTCATTCAATGGTGGGAAGACCTTTGCTACTTAAAAGAAACAGAGTTCAATAGAGACAGAATTGCCTTATCCACCTATCTTCTCTGGTGGATGTGGAAAACAAGAAACACTTGGATCTTCAAAAAGGAATTCGTATCAGAAGTGGATTTGGTTAATAAAGCTAAGGCAGAATGGCTTGAATATGAAGATGTTTGATTTGACAGAGGCTTGCCTTCTTATGTCATCTCAAAGACAATAGGGGAGTCTTTGCTTAATCCCAGTATTGTTGATCCTCTTCAGAGCTCTTGTTCCATATCAGGTACAGCTTTTGTAGACAACTCTGAAGTTGCCTGTTGGGTGTCATCTAGGGCTGCGGTTTTCAGGCAACCAGTGGATAATACTCTCTTCGACCTCAGAGCTTGGTTGGAAATGGGGCTGCAAAAAGATTGGCACAAGGTGGTGCTTCATTTCAGAGATAAAGGGCTTTTCATGCTATTGTCTTCTAAAAAGCAAGCTGGGAATGTTATTGCTAAAGATATTTGTATTCTCTTATCTTTTTTCTCAGACTCTCGCTTGGTTTTTGTAGATAGCTAGTTTCCTTTTTTTTTTTTTCCTGTTTTGTTCTCTTGTTCTCTTGTGTTTTGTTTATGTTCTTGTGGCCTTGTTGGTCCTCTAGGTTGGTTCATATGAAACCTTCCCTCTGTCCCTGTTTAGGGTGCACTACTTCCATTTGGAAGTCGGTTTGTATCTTCTCTTATGTACTCTTTTGTTGAGTTATATATGATATTTGATGTTTGAAAAAAAAAAAAATCAGCACCTGAGAGAGACAGAACAAAAAAAAAAATAATAATAATAATAAATGAAATTTAATTGCAGTAAAAAAAAAACAATTAAATGAAATAATAAATTATAAAGTTGACTACATACATATCATTCTTTATAATCTGATGAAAAAATTAAATGAAATTTAATTGCAGTAAAAAAAAAAACACTACCTACCTACCACTAATTAGAGAGAAAGTCACAAATTTGTATATATGATCTATTTTTTTTCCAAAAATTAAAAAAAAATTGAATAATTAAAATCGGGCTATAAATGAAATACCTGAGAGAAAAATTGCGACGAGGAAAAGACTAAAGAGCTGGAGCTTATAATTGGCCATTAATTAATTAATGAGCTGCTAAATATGCTTGATTAATTATCAATTGCGCCTAAGCGATTCTACGTTGTGACGGCCTTGTTTGGTAAATGACTTTTTGGCCAGCTTTGAGCGTTTTGAGCAATACAGCGGTTTGACCAAATTAAAACCGCTAAAATATTTGTTTGGTTAGATAGCTTTTAAAGTTAGCGGATTGAAGAAAAACATTGAAATTATTAGAATTGGGGGAAGAGAGTGCGGTACCACCAAATGAAGGCGCACCATAAGAGAGTGAGCCTAGATGCACCTTAGTGAAGTTCCATCCCAAAAATTGGTGATAGGAGGAGTAGCCCACTAAGCTTATATACTAGACTCATTTTCCCTATATAATCAATGGACACTCACAAGTGATATTCCAGCACGCCCCTCACTTGTGAGTTTTTCGTAAGCCCAAGCCCACATAACAGATCGGGTAGAGAGATAAGCCCAAGCCCAGAGCAGGTCGGGTAGAGAGAGTCACTGCAGGTCCTAGGACAGACCCGCTCTGATACCATATTCGAACTTGGGGAAGAGAGTGCGGTCCCACCAGATGAAGACGCACCATAAGAGGGTGAGCCTAGATGCACCTTAGTGAAGTTTCATCCCAAAACCAATTGGGGATAGGAGGAGTAGTCCACTAAGCTTATATACTAGACTCATTTTCCCTATATAATCAATGTGGGACACTCACAAGTGATATTCCAACAGAAATTGAAAAAGCTCCAATTAGGAGCGTTTTGGAAGTTCATTAACTTTTCCTATGTAATATAGTGGCAGTGGGTTAATTATTTAAATGTATTTTAAAAATAAAAAATAAATATAGTGGCATGAATGAAAAAAAAAAAAAAAAAAACTCAATAAACTGTTAGGAATACTAATAAGTTACGTTTAATAAAAAAAATATATGATTGACTAATTTGCTATTTTAGAAATTATGTACAGTTATTTATCAATTTTTTTTTTAATTTTCTAAGTATTACAAAAATAACTTCATCTTAAATAAACAAAATATTAAGTTATACTAATACATTCCTATGTAATTATATTCACAAACAATTGAAAATAGCTAATTTTATCAAACACTATTTTACACGTCGTTAAAACAATCAGTTGGTAAAACAACTAATGCAATCTGCTGGTCAAAACAGCTAAGACAATCCGCTAATCGCTAATAGTAACCGCTGATTATCAAACAAGGCCATTATATTTAGTGATGACTGAAGGCTTTGTGTCTTAATTATTAGTCTCTAATTAATCCCAGTGCAAAGTTAATCGTGTATGCAAGGAGTACGTATGGGGTAAAATTGTAAAATTTGAAAATTGGATGAACAAATGTCAATTATGTGGAAAAAAACCATGAAACCACTCGACTCCACAACATAAAACACGTGAAACAATCTCTCATAAGAATATATATATAGTACAGGGAGATGCTACGTTTCTGTTACGAAATTATTCTATCGGAGTTTGTAATCGTTAGATTAATTATCCCTGAGGGTTACATGATGATCCAACGGTTACAAATCCCGACAGAATGATTCCGTTACGAGACCGTATCATTTTCCTAACTATATCTCTATTTTTTTGATTTATTTTTGTACTGATTCATGATTTTGCAAACATGGGTGTGAACACACTTATATTCTATGTTGAGATTAGAGATATCAATCCCGCTAATCATGTGGTATCATTCTAATCATGTGAACACACTTAAATATTTGGAATATTTATTTATATTTAATTTTATCTTTATTACTAGTATAATTTAAATTTAATATAAAAAATGCCGTTCAATTTAAGTGAACACTAATTTGATATCTCAAGTATTTAATTAAGTAGACAAGTTGTGTCTTCATTTTGCAAGAATAACATATTTTGCATTATGATGATACGCTCATTAGCATCCTCTCAAATTAAGGTATCGTAAACCAAAGCACAATGTACACACACAACACAAGTGATTGCTTGTAACTAAACAGAATCCCATCTATTAATATATAATAAGGATTAACATAATTCACTTTTAAAAACTCTTTCTCGCCAATTTCATTAATTACATGTTAAATTTAGAATGCTAGGACAATTTGGGATAAGAAATTAATGAACATCCATAATTTTAGGAATAAATTGATACAATCCGATTTTTCTTCACATTTTAAAATTTGGTTAGATATTGATATATGGAATAAATTGATACATCCAGAATTTTAGGAATAAAATGATACAATCTCAATTTGCTAATATGTAGGCAAAAACTATGGAATAATATAATTCTTGCATGGACATAGCCGTGCATCTCCGCTGCTTCCCGTTCGACCTCTTACACCTCAAAAGTATTTATCCTTCCACAAATTAAAAATATATATTTATATATATATATTATTTATTTATTTTATGTTTTAGAAAATTTAATACAATGTTTAATTAGAAATATAACATTCTACAAATTTATTAAAAAAATTACTATTTAATCATTTGTATTCTTATAACGACAAATGGTTATTTTACCTTTTTTTCTGATAAATTGCATTAAATAATATTTTCACATCAATATTATTTTACATTATCTATATTTATATATATAATAAGAATGTAAATCAAATATAATAAGCATTTCTTGCCATTATGCATTAATTACATTCTAATTATAGTAATTTTACACATTTCCTTAAAACAAATCTCGAAGCATTAATTGCAATCAGTTTTAACTTCCCTCGACAACCGGATTTATTGTTTTAAAAAATATATTCCATAATATTTGATTAAACACTAAATCCGATTGTTTGGAATCAATTCTATTTAAAAGCAATGTTATTATGGAATCAAATATTATGAAGTATCATTTTAAAATCAATATAATTATGGAATCAAATAATTTAACCACGATTCAATATTTTTAATTCAATCTATCTCTTTTTAGACTTCTCAATTCATTTTAATATAACATAAATTTGCCGTAAAAATGAGAGTAGAACTTTACAATAATCATGGTATCAATATCAATAATATAAATGATAAATAAAAAAAATTAATCATTCGGACTGTGCACTTTATTATATACATATAAATAAATCGCCTATTTGAACTTTAAAATTTTTATTTTTTTCATATATAGTTATACAATATATGCAACTTAACTACAAGTAAAAAATTTAGTAAAGATTTCATTTCAATCATGGTAACATGTTTTTAAAAATTGCCACAATATTCGATTCACTATTCTATTACGCATGTAAACAACTTTTTATTTATATTATCACGATTTTTTTATCATTTTGAATTACTTTTTTTTATCAATTTAGTTATGAAATATTTTTTCATTTAAAAATAGTGATTTAATGTCATCCGATTCATTTAGTTAATATTGAGCTATAAATGATAAAATATCGTTGTTATTTTTTTTAACGTAATTATTTTTGTAAATATTATTTTACAAAATATACAATTAAAAATCTAAATCTCTGTTAAGACATAACAAAAACAAAATTGTTCTCACTATTGGAATTAATTTGGAATAAAAAACGAGAATGATTGAAAAAAAAGATATACTCAAAATCCACACTTTAATGTAACAACTTTTCTTATATTCTATATAAAATTAAATTTCACCAGATAAATATATCTTTAGTATTTATCACAATATTACATATTTACACTATAATTTTAATTTGTGGTGCTAACATAACGAAAATAATAATAAAAAAAAAAGGTAAAAAGGTGTCTATGCAATTTGCAATTACCAAGTGGAGAGCAATCTTGGTAAATATCGGTCTACGGTTGTCAAGTGCAAAGTAATTTTGCATGGAAAAATGACAATGTTTTTAATAATGTATGACTTTTTCATGATGAACGTTTTATGATTACTTAACAAATACTCTATGTATTATAACTTATTGATTAATAATTTAATTATAAATTTTTATCAAAATAAATACAGCCCGTGCATCGCACGAGGTTACGTACTAGTTTATAAACAAAGAAGAAGAATGAAAAAAAAAAAAAAA
>CACSLK010000656.1:973047-984319 GCA_902706635.1 Striga hermonthica
GTACTTCCTGTGCCCGCTGCACAGTGTCGGCATATGACATCGCTCCGTGACTCCCTACTAGCTCACGGATTCTCTGATTCAGCCCTTTAAGAAACTTGCGGGCCTTCTTCGCATCAGTGTTCACAGAGTCACCAGCAAAGAGGCACATCCTGGTGAAGGTGCGGATGTATTCGTCCACGCTAGTGCTGCCTTACTGCAGATGATAAAACTCGTGCTCCATTCGATCCGAGAAACTCTGAGGAAGAAACTTGTCTCGAACCATAACCTTCATCTGCTCCCAGCTGAGAGTGTTAAGCTCAGCCTATGGCTTCCGAGCCCAGTGGTCGATCCACTAGTCGGAAGCATCCGCCTTCATCTGGAAAGCAGCGAGAAAAACACGTTGTTTGTCCGGGAGAGGGAGCACAGCAAAAATATTGTCTAGCTCCTTAATCCATTCCAGTACTGCGGTGGGGTTCTTAGTCCCCGAGAAGGTTGGCGCATGCATTTCTAGAACTGGACTATGAGCCTGGTAAAGTCCATGGCCGGAAGGGCCTGTTGATGATGAGGTGGCGGGAAAGGAGACCGGGATGGCTGCCTGTTGCTGTTGTTGCGGGTATTCATAGCTCTATATTGAATAGGCCGAAAAGATTTAGCACAATAACATAAATACGAAAGTCTAGAGTTTTCCATTAAACGCTAAGTTCAAATATAAAACAAGGTGGATAGATCCTAAGCCCCAAATATAACAATTACATCACAAATAGTTTCATTGCTACATGTGTCCAAATTCACAATTCACATACTAAGTATTCTCATTAATAATTAAATAAAGCATACATTAACAGTGCGGCGTAACGGAGACGAGTGGTCAACATAAGGTCAAAGCAATAATCACATAATTCATATTAACCAGTCTACAGAAAACGCAGACTGGCTCTGATACCAAACTGTAACACCCCACTTTGATTTTAAAGAAATTCCGGCTTTCCAAAAATCACGTAAACAATTTTCGAAATATACAGGTGCTAAACAATAATTTACACAGTCTATGTCTTATCTGGACCCACGGGGATTCATTACCCAGTTTTCACAAGGTTTTCAATAACCTGATTCATGCCACATAACATAATATTCAACATGAATAATCGAAATCCCATAAACAAACATTATGATTATTCTAAAGACAATAAAAAGGTTTTTTCCGAAGCATCCCAAAACATCAAAACATAACATAGGTTTTGAAAAACTGTTTTCACGTGTCTAAATCATATAGAGGTTCAAGACGACCACATTATTAAAGTGGAAGCAAAAGAATAAAATAAAAGACCACCCACTGGTCTTTGTCCTGTCACCCAGCAACTGCTTAACCTGCATCCATGAAGAGCAGGTGAGAATGAGCACAAATGAAAATGTAGTGCTCACTACTATGCACGTATAAAACCATAATAATGTAAAAAAGATATGGTCGCAGCATGAACATAAATCAATTATTTGCCACATCCCCGTATCACATCACAATACAACATACTACCCTTGTGTACACATCTTTCATTAGCCACAGAAAAGGGGATTTATCACCGTAACTCGTGTGGATACGTGCCACGCTACGGACATGGCCTTTCATTATGTCTTAAGGGACTTACCTCGTAAGGGCAACCGTATTCTATCGATGGGAACAACCGTACCGACGGCCGAATCGGCTCACGCCGATAGGCTACATGATTTACCTGCATACTTAGATCATACCAACCCAACATAAAAGTAAACACATACGACATAACAAGTTTTTAATAAGTAAACCCACCTGGATTCCAGATTGATAACAAAAAAATAGAAGAGACGTAGGTTGAGGCTTGAATCTTCAAATACCTACATTAAGTCAAGATCATACAATCAATATGTACTCTGACTAAAACAGAAATACAAAACTGACTTAATCGAACTTAATTCGACTAAGCTGTTCGTGAAGTCCTGTGGACGTTGGAACTCTAGGACTTAGACTAGAACAACCAAACACGGGAGTTCATGTAAATATTACATAAAAAGATAGTTCAAACAAGTCACAACCACAACAAGAAATCCAGTTTATAGTTTTTGACACAAGAACTACATTTTTTAAAAATAGAAGACGATGTATCACATAAATTAGGCTGATCAAGTTTCTGCATGAGTTAGGTTCTAAAACTTTAACATAAAATTCTCCTCACTGGACTTAGTAAAACCACCAAGTTTCAGCCCCAAACTCATTATACAAAATTTTATAAAATTCAAACATGATTTCAGCAAAACGAGCATAAAATCATAGCCTGGCCTAATGAACGAATCTATACCTGAAATTTTTACTGGAGCAACTACAGCATGTAGGGACTAACATATAAAAATTTCATCTATTAAAATCAAATACACGAATTTTAAAAATTCAAACAAGTTTCTGCAGTGTTCAAATTTTAATTAAAACTAAACCAATTTTAACTCTAAAAATTCCAATCTTTTGACAACATGAAACTCCACATAAAACAAGAACTTCAGTCAAATTTCAGAATTGTTCAGCAAATGACCAATTTATCATAATTAAAACATCTTTCAAGAGAAAACATAAATAAATTATTTACCCTATCAATCTTAGTCCAAAAATTCTAAAAATTTTACACAGCATCTAAATCAGACAGAGAGACAACATAATAAAATTTTATAAATTTTGGAGCACAACTCGAATTTTCATGCAATTAATAATATTCTGTACAGAAATCACTTTAATTTATTAAATTAGTTACAGACCTCATAAAATCTTGAAATTTATACACGAGCTATAACATTAACAGAGGTAATTACAGCTAAAATTTTCAAAACAATATGATCAGAAATCGATTTATCATGAATTTATTATCAAAACAACCATAATACACGATCAGTAATTCATATAGGACTTGACACAAACCGAAACTATCCGAGGTCTTTGCCATAAGACCAAGAACTTCGACAATGTTCCATTTATCTACAACAACTTTGTAATGCCCCGTTTATTTATGAATAATTTAGATTATTATTATTATTATTATTATTATTATTATTATTATTATTATTATTATTATTATTACTATTACTATTATTGTTCTTGTTATTTGTTTTAATGCTATTAATTGTCTAATTGTTAGTAATTGTCTGTTATTAATAAATGATATTGTGTGTATTATGTGTATATATGTTGCACGGTTTAATTTATTTTAATCGTCGATTATTTCCTCGAACCTCAGTATTGGACCAATCTTTTATTATTTTCGACCCAATTTATTGTATATCTCGGCCCAAACTAAAGTCTAATATCGGTATCCTTAAGTTATTTTTCTCGGCCTTCTTAATATTTATCGAGACCATATTAGCTATAATTTTTCAGCCCTTGAGCTTATTATTTTCGGCCCAATATCAAGCATTGAGTAACCGTCCCAAATACATTACTTTGCAGCCCAAATAACCCATCAGATTTTGTTAAGCTTATGCAAAACCCTTTTCTTCTTCTTCGATGAGTATCGAACAGAACAAACTCACGCCTCTGATACCGATCAAAACCCTCTCGCGACGCTTAGCATAGAAGAATGAAAATCTGCTCTCTCTCTCTCTAGTAACCCAGACCGCACCACCAACATCTCTCTCGCTAAACCAATCTCGCCATCATCATCCTCAACACCTCGCCGCGAACAACAAAGCTTGAGCAGCAGTATTGCTACTTCATTATGTTGGAGTACTGTAATTGGTGGCTTCTTTTGGACCTACTTTTAATGTATATATATATATATATATATATATATATATATATGTGTGTGTGTGTGTGTTTAATTTGGTGATTTTGGATATTGTGAAAATCTGTATGTGCTTGTGGGAATTGACAAGTTTTTGTTTGCTGTGTAACTTCGCGGGCACCAGTATTGCTACTTCATTATGTTGGAAGATTTGAAATCATGGTTTTCTTTCACTGAATGTTCCTTGTTCTCTTTGGAGTTACTTATTCACTAATTGGGGCAGTGAGTTGATAATCCAAGCATGTTTTTCATGACCTGTTTGCGAGGCTTACATTTTATTGTTTCGGAGCTTGGAAATTGAGGAAAAGAGATACATGTTTTATTGTTTTGGACTTGATGAATATAATTTCTTAATGGGGATTTCCATATTAAAAATATGTTTATTTTTAGTCAATTGAAGGCTGGAATTTATATATGTTTTTTTGATGTTTTATATGTTAAACAATCATGTTTAGGGGCTGGAATTATTATGCTTAGGACATGGTTTTTGATTTTTGTTGGCATTTAATTAAAAACTCCATGTTTTAGCCGTTAGTTGTGCTCAGTTTTATAACCAATAAGTTGTTTTCTGATTAAGTGTTCTTCATATGTTTTGTAGTGCTTTGAGTTAGGTTTCTATGAGTTTTGAAATTTCATGATTCAGAGTTAAATTGAATTTATTATGAGTTTTTGAAGTTGTGACTGCAAGAAGTTTTAAAATTCCGGGCAGAATTGTGAATCATGATGTTGGGCTGTTTTTGACAATCTTAATATGACTATGTGAAAATATAATCAACATGAAACTTGTACTACATATTATAAGCTTTCTCTGGGAGTTAAAATCATATTATTTGGGGTTCTGGTTGATTTTATATGATTTTTCAAAATTGGGGTTATGCCCATAATTTTTAAAACAGTGGCTGTGTTTACGATTGAAATGTATGCTCTGAAATGAGGCCTTTAACATGGTTATTTGTAAAAATGTCCTTCTTGGAACTTGTAGAAATTCAAGTGCAGTTTTTGTAGGTTTTGAGTTTGCATGATTTAGAGTTTTGTGGCATGAGATATTTCTGTTTTAGTGACCTGCTGTAATTGATAAAAAGTCGCATTGACAGATTTCTTGACCTAAGTGTTTCACGCTTAAACTCGACTGTAAAGCTATTTTTGGCCTAAGTGAGCAACATGAAAGTTATGTATATATGTGTTATATGCTCATTAGTTTTTGAATCACTTGAATAGCATGCTTGTAGCTCATGTTATCTTGGAAATATTGAGACCATGCGAGTTGTTAATTCCCATTTTTGGTCTACAATTATGTTATATGTTATTGTTGAAGTATGTGGCTTATTTATATCGCATGAGTGTAGTTAAGTGATTGTGTTGGATAGGCTTTCATGAGACTATTTTGTGTAATGTAGGTGTGTGACGAGTTGTTTCTCGGCCTACCTTTTTCCCTTGAATTTCTGTGATTTCATCCTTCGAATACCAGGTGCGTCTTATTTAAATTGTCTATGCCATACGTGTTGTTTAATGTTTAGTTGGTATGACCAATGTATGCATGTGAACCATGTGGCCTACCGTTGTGAGCTGTTATGGCCGTTGGTACGGTTGTCCCCGTCGAGTTACGGTACGATTGCCCTTGTGAGACAAGTCTCCTTAAGACCTAATGAAAGGCTGTGTCCGTTACAGTGACACGCACTCCCGTCGTTAGGGTTTATGCATCCCCTTTCCGCGGCTAATGATAGATGTGCACATGAGTGAGTTATCGTTGTGATTATTAGGAGATGAGACATGTTGATGATTGATTTATATTTATGCAGCGACCATACCATCTTTACATGTTATTATGTGCATAGTAGTGAACACTACTTATCATTTGTGCTCACTCCATGGATGCAGGTTAAGCAGTTGGCAGGTGACGAAGTGAGACGAGGGGTGGGTCCTTAGCTATTTTATTGCTTCCGTATACCATGAACTATGTTGAGACTTGTTGAAAATTCGTTTCGAACTTATGTTTTGGTTTATGTTGGATTTGAATTACTCATGATGTTTGGACTTATGAAATTCCAATTTATGCATACTTTATGGTTAAAGCTGAGTATTATGTTATGTGTTGAGAACCGGTTAATAAAAACCATGTGTGAAAAAAAATCGGGTTTATGAATCCCCGTGGGTCCAGATAAGACTTGGAGTAAGTAAATTGTTGTTTAACACCCATGTATATTTGAAAATGATTTCAAAAATTGTTTACTTGATTTTTTTTTTTTTTTTTGGAAAGCCTGGGATTTCATTAAAATCAAAGTGGGGTGTTACAGTTTGGTATCAGAGCCAGTCTGCGTTTCTGTAGACTAGTTTATATGTGAATTATATGTGATTATTGCTTGACCTTGTGTTGACCACTCGTCTCCGTCATGCCGACTGCTTAAAGGTATGTTTATATAAGTACCAATATAAATACTTATAAGGTGAATTGTGTGATTTTACATGAGTAGCAATGAAACTATTTATGATGTTTTGCATGAGTAGTAATGAAACTACTTATGATGTTTTGCATGAGTAGCAATGAAACTACTTATGAGGTTTTGCATGAGTAGCAATGAGACTACTTGTGATGTGATATATATGTTATTTTGAGGCTTAGGAAATCTATCCACCATAGGTTATGTGAACTCTAGTGTTTGACGTTGAACTCTAGTGATATAGAGTTAAGTTCAAACTCTAGAGGTTCGTCGTTGTGAGTTTCAGTATGTTGTTGTCGAGCTAAGTCCTGCCCATAGTAGTTTCCCTTTCTATAAAGTTCTATTCAATGTCTCCGAGGGAGGACCAGTCAACGAGGACCGAGAGTGTCATTTAGGTGTCGCGTTTAGGTTACTGATCGATTCCCCTTTCGTTTATTTATATGAATAATGAGTTGAAGTGATTGATCAAACATGCTGATAGTGACCCGTCTCTTTTGGTCCTATGTGTCGTATGATAGTAATATGATGCTTTGATGCGGTTTCGTTAAGTTATTTTGGTTTTGGGATTATATAAATGAAGTCCATGAAATATTGTATTTTTGTTGTTCTGTTGTACTGCTATAATGACCATGAAATACTCGTTTTATGAAAATCTGGTCTTCATATGATATGAAGTATCTTTTGTTGGCTTTCTCTGTTCTTTAGAATCATGTGATTTCGATTTGAAACGAATAAGTTATGATTTTTACAAAATTGTCGCGCAAATAGTTTTTATAAAAACCCGGCAGCTCGTGTTTATTATATGTGTTGTTATGTGTTTATGTGAGAGATTTCATGATTTTATCATTAGAAGTTAGATACGTGTCGATTATGTGATGTTCTATGTTGACGTCTTGTTGTGTTCTTGCTAAATCGTGAAACCCTCGCCTTATGATTGCGTGTTATTCATGCGAGAAACGATATTAAATGATGATATGATGATATGAAGTATTTAAGAATGATGTTTTTGGGATATCATATGGTAAAGGGCTTATATTTCGGTTTTCATCCCTCTGATATACTGTTCTAATGGCCTTGAAGTAGTCGTTTTATGAAAAGGCGATCTTCATATGAAATGTAGCTTGTCCTGTTTTCTTTCTTTGAGTTTTGGAATTTTGAAAACCTGTTTAGAAACGAGAGAGTTATGATTTTTGCAAAATTATCACGCAAGCAGTTTTTATTAAAAATTGGCAGCTTGTATACTATGTTTGACCAGTTTATCATGTCTTAAGGTGCTCAAATGAAATTGTGTTCTTCATAAAAGTTATAAGTGTGTTTCTTAGCTTTCTAATGAGGTAGGATGCATGCTGATATGAGCTTTGTAGCATAAATTAGAGTCTAAATGCTGAGATGTTGTTTGTAACATGAATTGGTTTTTGACAGATTTCATGAATCGAATATTTTATGTTTAAACTCATTTATAACATCATTATTTGTTAATATGGTTTTCATAAAAGTTTTAGGGCTGTCTCTTATGTTTTTAATGATGTCGGAAGCATGTCAGTATGTCGAGTATAGAATGAGTTATGTCTGTTTTTCTGAAACTGTGCACCAACATGTTTCTATTTCCCGGACTGCAACCAAGTTTTTCATGTTAGTCGATTTTTTTTAACCTGGTGAATGTCATTATTTCATCTTGAAGTTTTCCTGAAAGTTGTAGATGCATTCCTTAGGTTTAAATTGAGACGTGAATCATGATCATGTGACTTATGTGCTGAGAATTGTGTATATTTTAAGTTCGTTGTGCATACTGGATTTCGATAAAATTTTGCTTCGATCTCAATATAGATATTACCTCCTAGATTATGCATTTTTATGTGACCTTTGAGATATATGTTGGATTTGGTTTGATTGGTGTTATGTGGTTGACTAAAAACACTTACGAGCTAAGCTTTACGCTAAGATCTCGAAGTGTGAAATTATAGGTAGTGTATGTGGATTAGACTCGTTTAGGACTGCCGACACGATTAGCTACCTGAGTAAAAGCTGTCGTGACGGCCGACACTGTTAGTCGGAAGAGTTAAGCGAGCTAACCATTCTGTTGTTCGACATTGACCGTCGAGTTAGGATTGTTCCTGGCAGTGATGCCAATGTTCGATCCCTTTTGGGGAAATTGTTGTTGTCAAACCCACACCAGTGTAGTTTTGAATCCTGTGGAGAAACCCTTTGTCCTATCGGAGTACTTAGGGAATTGTGAAACCCGAAAAGTAAAATTTCTGGAATGCACCTCGAACCGAGTGCCGAACCTGACTGGGTGTAGCCACGCGAAGTGGTGGCCGAGCCCGCACGCCCGTGCTGAGAGACGTGAGGCCAACTGTAGTGGCTGATCGTTGACTCGCACGAGAGCTGCCGCCGCCATCACCGAACGCACGAACTCCCCATGTCAGTGTGTACGGCCAAACCTTGACCTTGTAGCTGGTATCCAGGTGGGTACATGCACGCGTCCCAGCGCCCCGCATATGCAGCGCCAGCGTGTGTGTCACCTCTCGGGTGACAGTGCATTAAACCCAGACCGACCATGTTCTTTTAGGGGTCTTTGAACCACATTTATTTGGTCAAAGTGTATGTTGATCTTTCGAGTCGTTGTGCGAATTCCTTAATCAACAACCCTCGATGTGTGAGGGTGGTCGATTAGTTTTCTTTCCCACATGCAAGATTTTCTCGACATGGCAAGATAATAGTTCCGTATTAATGTGGGGCGGAGCCCTAAGTCTCGACTGGAGACCGACTCCATAGAAGGAAATCATTATTGAGTATCAAGCCTTTACTTCCTAAACCGTATACGAGATGTTGTTCGTGTCGGCGAGGAGAGAGGCTTTGTCAATGGTATCAAACAGAACCGTGTGTTCTGAATGTACCAGATTTGAGAATAAGTGATGATTGTCGGTCCTATCATGATTTCTCGACCAAGTCAATAGCTTAACCTGATGGTTGACTCCACCACCGGGACTTGCGAGGATGCATGACACGTTCTAGCCTCGTGATGGAGGGAATGTGTGCGTGATCTCGAGGTATGTGTGAATTGTGACGAGCTGCGTGATAGGCAGGACCTTACCTGTATGGAGGTACCGGTGACCTATTGGAACTGAGGGTCCATTAGGGAAAGACCAAGATGGGTACTCGTCAAAGTCCAGTGGGTGTAATTAAGTCGAGGGCGAGACGACTTGGTAGAGGGAGACCGAGATTCGGAGGGAATACCCAAACCTCACATTTTGATGTCCCCTTTTGTACTTTCATGCCTTCTAGTTGTTTTGTTTTCGAATTCCGAGGACGGAATTCTATGTAAGGTGGGTAGACTGTAATGCCCGTTTATTTATGAATAATTTGGATTATTATTATTATTATTATTATTATTATTATTATTATTATCACTATTATTGTTCTTGTTATTTGTTTTAATGCTATTAATTGCCTAATTGTTATTAATTATCTGTTATTAATAAATGATTATTGTGTGTATTATGTGTATATATGTTGCACGGTTTAATTTATTTTAATCGTCGATTATTTCCTCGAACCTAAATATTGGCCCAATCTTCTATTATTTCGACCCAATTTATTGTATATCTCGGCTCAAACTAAAGTCTAATATCGGTATCCTTAAGTTATTTTTCTCGGCCTTCTTAATATTTATCGAGACCATTATTAGCTATAATTTTTCAGCCCTTGAGCTTATTATTTTCGGCCCAATATCAAGCATTGAGTAACCGGCCCAAATACATTACTTTGCAGCCCAAATAACCCATTAGATATTGTTAAGCTTATGCAAAACCCTTTTCTTCTTCTTCGATGAGTATCGAACAGAACAAACTCACGCCTCTGATACCGATCGAAACCCTTTCGCGATGCTTAGCAGAGAAGAACGAAAATCTTCTCTCTCTCTCTCTCTAGTAACCGAGACCGCACCATCATCATCTCTCTCGTTAAACCTATCTCGCCATCGTCATCCTCAACACCTCACCGCGAACAGCAAAGCTTGAGCAGCAGCCGACGACCCTTCTCCCGGCGCTTCTTGCCATCGCGTGAACCACCAACGAACCGCTGCACGTCGTCTTCCTCCGGAGAGTTCCTCAGTCGCGCCCCTTCTAGCGAACAGCTTTCCAGCGCACCAGGCCTCGTCGTGATCGCTGCTCTCGGCCAGCAAGTTTCCGGCGAGCCCTTCTCCACGCAAGCCAGCCACCGGGGAGCCTGTAACCTCCATTGCTACATCGTTCCCGTCGCGAGTACGATCAGGTCCCGTCCACCATCTCTGTTCGTACGGTCCCGATCACGTGAGTTCTGACCAGCGGGGAGCCTATCGATCGAGTACACGCCACCGCGCGAGCAAAGCAACGTTACCGAGCCATCCTTGTGCCCGCAAGCAGTCGCGAGTCCAGTCTTAGCCCATTTTCTCGTCTCCCCGTTGGAGTACGGTAATTGGTGGCTTCTTTTGGACCTACTTTTAATGTATATATATATATATATATATACATATATATGTGTGTGTGTTTAATTTGGTGATTTTGGATATTTTGAAAATCTGTATGTGCTTGTGGGAATTGGCAAGTTTTTGTTTGCTATGTAACTTCGCGGGCACCAGTATTGCTACTTCATTATGTTGGAAGATTTGAAATCATTGTTTTCTTTCACTGAATGTTCCTTGTTCTCTTTGGAGTTACTTATTCACTAATTGGGGCAGTGAGTTGATAATCCATGCATGTTTTTCATGACCTGTTTGCGAGGCTTACATTTTATTGTTTCGGAGCTTGGAAATTGAGGAAAAGAGATACATGTTTTATTGTTTTGGACTTGATGAATATAATTTCTTTATGGGGATTTCCATATTAAAAATATGTTTATTTTTAGTCAATTGAAGGCTGGAATTTATGTATGTTTTATTGATGTTTTATATGTTAAACAATCATGTCACTACAAGAAATTTCAGAAAAGACGACGAAAAAATTCGTCATGTAAGCCTTGTTTTTCGTCATAAACGTACATTGATGACGAAATATTTTCGTCACAGCGATCGTCACTGTA
>CACSLK010000656.1:1078126-1091806 GCA_902706635.1 Striga hermonthica
AAATGATTTTGAAAATTTTATACTGGTTTTTGGGAAAATTCGAAATTTCTGTAAAATCAAAGTGGGGTGTTACAATCTATAACCAACCTTTTAAAGTTTTTATGGCCATTTAAATTAGGAAATCAGTCTCCTCATTAACATTTGTTAATTTTGGTCTTAATACTCATAGAATTGAATCGTTAAAAGTATCTATTTCTTTCCTCATAAACCGGCCCTATACATTGATATCATTTTCAATGCTTCATTTGAAATTTCAAATATTTCAAAGGAAATTTTCATCAATTTGATAGATGTTTCAAATGACCACTATATGCTGTAGGGATCCTTTTTAATTAGGCAAATTTATACCTCATTGATGGCCTTAATATCTCATTATGTTATAAGATGGAAAATCGTTTGTTTTCATCAGTTTTCATTCTTACAAACTCATTTTTTTAGAGCAAGTAATTTGTCCATTTCTCTTTCAGTCACAAGCCAAAGAAGCTTTCTTCTCCATCATTATCTTTCAAGAGAGCATAATCCTCTCCATTTACCATATAATCGATCACCCACACCCACGTAAAAGCCGAGCACCGTGTGTGTAAGCCACCGAGTTCCCATCGCTGCTACCTTCCGTCATCACCTCTTGAGCCTCCATAATTTCCGGCAAGCTCTGTCTGACAAGAAGCAAGCCGCAAGCAAGAAGAAACGCCCACGAACCGTAGTTGAACCTCCCCACGCATGCGCTAGCCCCGACCGTTTTCCGATTTGTTACCCGAAGACGGGTAACATTTTCAAACCTTTTCGTAATTTCGTTCATGCTCGAATATCGTGATATTGAATAGATGTTGTGCGTGCTATCGAATCTTAGTTAGAAGTCGGATTTGTTTAGTTTTGCCGATATATTCGTTTGTTTAATCGTTCATGCTATCGTGTCTTAACGGGGATGATTGGAGCTTTCGTTTTTGTAAAAACTTGTATCATTATGTTGTTGTGATTATTTAGATTTGTTTAGGAGTATCGATATCATTTTCGATTTGTCATTTCATCGTTTGTTCGCTTTGTTTATAACATGAATGAGCTCGAAAAGTACTGCCCTGTTGTTCTGCTAAAATGATCCTCAAACGTTTATAATTTGAAGTTGAGTTCTTATGAAATGATGTTCGTTTTGTTGGCTTTCTCTGAGATTTGGAATTTCGAAGTTTGGAATTGATTTGAATTTATTATGAATTTTTGAATTTAATCACGCATGCAGTTTTTATAAAACCTGGTAGTTTTGGTAATTAAGATGTTCGGCTAATTTTGATGATCCTAATGTGGATATATGATAATATGATCATCATGAAAAATGTAGTACATATTATAATCTTTTAGTGGGAGTTGAAATCATGCAATTTAAAATTTTGTTGATTTTATATGATTTTTACAAGTAGGGGTTGTGCCCAGATTTTTAAAACATTAGCTGTGATTATTATCAGGATGTATGCTCTGAAATGAGGCCCTTAACGTGGTTATTTGTAAAAATACTCTTCTTAAAACTTGTAGCATTTTAAGTGTAGTTTCTGTAGGTTTTGAGTTTGTATGGTTTGGAGTTTTAAAACATGAGATATTGCTATTTTAGTGAACAGCTGTAAATTGATAAATAATTATATTGGCAGATTTCTTGACCTAAGGGTGTGATTGTTTATGAATTCAACTAGTTTTTATTTGGTTTGTTTTTTTAACTATAGTTAACTTTGAAAAAAATAGTATAGTTAGTTTTTAGTGGATGTATTAAAATAATATTTAAATAAAATAATTAAAGTTGATTTGATGTAAAGTAGGAGAAAAATGATTGGAAGTGATGGTTAGTTAAAATTATTTGAGTGGATGAATAGTGAATTAAAGTTGATGTGATGTATAAAAATGATTGGTTAATATTATTTAATTATATTGATAATATGAGAGATATTGGAGTTGGGTTAAAGTTTAGTTAAATTTGAGTTTTGATTGATTTTTTTACTGTTGAAACTATAAATAATCGCCCCCTAAGTGTTTTATGCTTAAATTCGATTTTAAAGTTATTTTTTAGCTTAAGTAATCAACATGAAAGTTGTGGATATATGTGTTAGATGCTCATTAGTTTTGGAATCACCTGAATAGCATATATATATGTCATGTTATCTTGAAAATATTGAGACTATCCGAGTTCTTCATTTTTGTTTTTGAATTTCAATTATGTTTTGTGTCGTTGTTGAACTATGTAGTTAAGTGACGTCGCATGAGTGTAGTTAAGTGTTCGTACATTGAATAGTCTTTTATAAGACTATTTTGTATAATGTAGGTGTGTGACGAGCTGTGTTCTCGGCCTACCTTTTTCCCGGTATTCTGTTATTTCTTTCTCCGGATACCAGATGGGTTGTAATTGTAAAATTTGCTATGCCTTAATTAATTGCTTTTGGTGTGGTATGATCAAAGTATGCATGTGAACCATGTAGCCTTCGATGTGAGCTATATTGGCCGTCGAACGGTTATCCCCGTAGCTATAGAACGTACCTTCGGGTAGTCTCCTTTATTATTGTTGGCAGTCAGTGCGTGAGCCTTGGCTGGTGATCCTCGTATGTAAGGCCAAGGCGTGCGTTTTGGCATTCGGGGTGGATTATTGCTCATGCTGGCCGGGCACTCGTTATAAGACCTTCGAGGAAGGCGTTCGGTATATAGCTCGGTAGTAGTCTATTGCTATAGGTGTGCACATGAGACCATTATTGATTATTGATAGGAGATGGGAAAATTATTGATTCGTATACATGCTGCGACCATACCTTTATTGTTATTGAATATTGATATTAATTATTGCATAGCGGTGAGCACCTCGATTTTCCTATTGTGCTCATCCCCACCTGCTCTTCATGGATGCAGGTTAGTTAAGCGGGCATGGCGAAAGGGACGCGAGTGGTGGTCTTTAAATTTGATTAAATGCTTCCGCCGTAGAAACAGAATTTGAATATTATTGCATTACTGATTATTGTTTTCACTAGTACTGGATTATTGAATGATTGATAGGGATTATTTTCTCTAGGATTATAATTGGATTGACATTATTGGGATATTAATATGGACTACGAGTATGAATTATTGCTGAGTATTTAGGATGTGTTTAGTATTGATTATTGTTTTGAAAATGAGTAGCGCCTCAAATATTGTTTTGAAATAAATTTGAAAATTTTATTCTGAATTTTCAGTAAATAAAAGTGGGGCATTACAGTATGGTATCAGAGACAGTCTGCGTTTTTGTAGACTGGTTAATGTGAATTATGTGATTATATGTTAGTTATGACCACTCGCTCTCGTCGTGCCGCGCCAACTCAGGTATGAGTACCCAAATGACTATGAGATTATTGCATATTGTTGATTATTGATTTCCTGAATGAAATCGGGGTAAGGGCTTATCCACCTTTTAAAATGCGAATTCTAGTGTTGAACTCTAGACTTCTTTTATTATTGTGATAAACTGTTCGACCATTTTCAATGTGTGCAACTGTGATCCTCTCGAGGTTAGTCTAGCCTCGGGAAAAATTATTATCTCCGATTCTATGGTTCATGGTCTTCAAGTTAGTATTGGTGGGCGTGTTATGAAGGCGGACACCTATGTTATTGAAATGCGGGACTTCGATGTGATCTTGGGCATGGATTGGCTCACTCGCTATCAAGTCGACATCCGGTGCCAAGAGCGTGAAGTCACCCTCTTTCCCGGTTCCAATCAGCCAGTTGTTTTCTATGGGGTGAAGTCGAGGACTGTGCCTCGAGTCATCTCTTCTATGCAAGCTAGGAAGAGTCTTTCCAAGGGTAGTTGCCAAGGCTATCTTGTATCTATGGTATTCGAGGACGATTCTGAGCGAACTCCGGATTGAATTTCCATTGTTTGCGAATACCTCGACGTCTTTCTCGATGAGTTTCTCGGAGGACCGCCCAACCGCCAAGTGGAGTTCACCACTGATCTAGTATCGGGAGCCAGTACTATTTTTAAGGCCCCTTATCGTATGGCGCCGAAGGAGCTTCAAGAGCTCAAGGCCCAGATTCAAGAGTTGCTCAATCTCAGTTTTATTCGGCCGAGTGTTTTGCCGTGGGGAGCGCCCGTCCTATTTGTGAAGAAGAAAGACGGATCGATGCGCATGTGTATTGACTACCAGGAGTTGAATGCCCTTACAGTCAAGAACAAGTATCCCCTTCCTCGTATCGAGGATCTTTTCGACCAGCTGAGGGGAGCCAGCATCTTTTCGAAGATTGACTTGCGTTCTGGCTATCATCAGCTGAAAATCCAAGAGTCTGATATTTCTAAGACTGCCTTTCGTACCCGCTATGGCCATTATGAGTTCGTGGTTATTCCATTTGGACTTAGCAATGCCCCGGCCGTGTTTATGGACCTTATGAATAGGGTCTTTCATCCTTTCTTAGACCAGTTTGTCATTGTGTTTATCGACGACATCCTGGTTTATTCCAGAGACATCGACCAGCACAAGGAGCATCTGCGGATTGTGCTGAAGACACTTCGCCGCGAGAAGTTGTATGCTAAGTTCTCGAAGTGCGAGTTTTGGCTGGATCGTGTGGCATTCCTTGGCCACATTGTGACAGCTCGAGCCATTGAGGTGGATTCCAGCAAGATCGAGGCAGTGAGCAAGTGGGATACACCAAGAAGTGCCGCTGATGTTCGTAGTTTCTTAGGGTTAGCAGGATACTACTGGAGGTTTATCGAGGGCTTCTCGAAGATAGCCCAGCCACTAACCAACCTTACGAAGAAGGCCATGAGGTTCTATTGGAGTTCTAGGTGTGAGGATAGTTTCCAGGAGTTGAAGAGGAGACTCACTACCGGACCCGTTCTGTCCATTCCAGACCCTACTTTGAAGTTCACCATCTATAGTGATGCTTCGAAGATGGGTTTGGGATGTGTCCTTATGCAGCAAGGGAGGGTCGTAGCCTATGCTTCGAGGCAGCTTAAGCCTCACGAGCAGAACTACCCCACTCACGATCTTGAGTTAGCTGCAGTCGTTCACGCCTTGAAGATTTGGCGGCACTACCTCTATGGAGGCAAGTGTGAGATTTTTACCGACCACAAGAGCCTAAAGTACATTTTCACTCAGAAGGAGCTGAATATGCGGCAGCGTAGGTGGTTGGAACTGGTCAAAGACTACGATTGTACGATTAGCTACCATCCTGGGAAAGCTAACGTGGTAGCCGATGCCCTTAGTCGGAGGAGTTATGGCCAGTTGTCCTGTCTTTTTACCGAGCAAGATGTCCTTCTTCGGGAATTCGAGCGGCTACAGCTAGAGGCAGTGGAGCCGACTCCGACAGTCGGGGGTATGTTGACTTCTTTGGTTGTGGGACCGACTCTTCGAGAGAGGATAGTCGCTGAGCAGCCGAATGATTGTTTTCTGTGCCGGATGAGAGAGTTGGCGATTAGTGGTCGGATTGGAGGCTTTGTAGTTATATCTGATGGAGCATTAGTCTTCGAGGGTAGACAATGTGTTCCGAAGGTGTGGGAACTGCGAAAGGAGATTTTGAGAGAGGCCCATAGTGCCCCGTATACTATCCATCCTGGTAGCTCGAAGATGTATTAGGAGCTGAGGAAATCTTTCTGGTGGCGAGGCATGAAGAGACAAGTGGCGAGGTTTGTGAATTGGTGCCTGGTGTCTCAGCAAGTGAAGGCTGAGCACCAGAAACCGAGAGGGAAGTTGCAGCCTCTTGAGGTTCCCTTGTGGAAGTGGGAGTGCATCACCATGGATTTCTTAGTGGGATTGCCGAGGTCGAGGGTCGGGCATGATTCGATTTGGGTGATTGTGGACCTCCTTACGAAGTCTGCCCACTTTCTGCCAGTCCAGACGACTATGAAGGCTAGTCAGTATGCAGAGTTGTTCGTGGAAGAGATAGTTAAGCTTCATGGGGTTTCCGTTGAGATCGTGTCTGATCGAGATGCGAAGTTCACGGGCCGTTCTAGAAGACGTTGCACCGAGCCATGGGGACGAGGCTGGAATTCAGTACAGCTTTTCATCCTCAGACAGATGGCCAATCGGAGCGGACGATCCAGTACTTGGAGGATATATTGAGGGTTGTGGTCTTCGACCGTAGCCTAATTTGGAAGAGTGCCTTGCCTTTAGTCGAGCTGACTGATAACAATAGCTACCACTCCTTGATCAAGATGGCCCCGTTCGAGGCTTTGTATGGACGGAAGGTCCGAACACCCTTGTACTGGGATGAGGTTGGGGGGAGGAAGATTATGGGTCTAGAGTTCATTCAAAGGGCTTCGGAGATAGTTGAGGCAATCCGGAAGCATATCCGGTCTGCTCAAGAAAGGCAGAAAGTCTACGCCGATCGGAAGAGGCAGGAGCACGAGTATGCAGTGGGAGATCATGTCTTCCTGAAGGTCTCACCTATGAAGGGCGTGATTCGATTCGGGAAGAAGAGGAAACTTAGACCGCGTTATATTGGGTCATTCGAGATCCTTGCCCGAGTCGAGAACTTGGCTTATCGGCTGATTTTACCACCTAGCTTGTTGGGAGTGCATGACGTGTTTCACGTCTCTATGTTACGGAGATACGTGCATGATCCCGGTCACGTGGTGGACTTCAGCGAACTGCAGGTCGAGCGAGACCTTACCTACGAGGAGGTACCGGTAGCTATTTTGGACCAGAAGGTCCATCAGTTGAGGAACCGGGTAGTGAGCTTGGTGAAGGTGCTTTGGAGCCGTCATGATGAGTCAGAGACGACTTGGGAAAAGGAGGCCGAGCTTCGGAGGCGATATCCGAACTTTGAGTTTTGAGTTCTCCTTTGTATTTTAGTGCTTTCTAGTTTTGTTTTCGAATTCCGAGGACGAAATTCTTTCTAAGGTGGATAGACTGTAATACCCCATTCGATTGTGGATTATTTTGGTATAATTATTAATTATTTCTAAAATTAATTGCCTTTATTATTATTATTATTATTTTCATTATTATTATTATTTGTGCTAAATGCCTAAATATTATTAATGTCTAAATGAATATTATTATTATTAAATAAATATTATGTGTGTGTATTATATATATAATTATTATATATTAATAATTATTGTGTATTTTATACATATTGATATGGGATATTATATACACAAGGCTAAACCGGTCTGCTCAGCCGGTCGAGAGGGTCAAACTAAGAGGAAACCAAGACAAGAAGCGGGAGGATCGATCATTCAGACAGTCGACCAAGCAGGTGGTCGACCAATCCATCGCACGACCCGAAAGACGATCGGGCAACCCGTCGCTCGACCAGATACATGATCGGGCAACCTATTCGACCTCAACAGGTCGATCACTTCGAGGAATCAATAATCGACCTAGTCATGGGCGCGTGTACCGCGGGCGCGCGTAAGAGCCTCTAACTGAACCTCAGGAGAATATTTACCCCATGTGCAGGAGGACACGTGTCGAGAATGTAGTGGGTAATAGCGATAACCACCTCTGACAGCTCCCAACGCCTTGCACCACCTCTGACATGTGCGCGGCGTGTCAGAGTACGGACGGGCAGCTTGAGTAGCCAACTCACCTTATCCGGGCAACTATTAGGGCCGGTATCTCACCCCTATATAAAGGGGGTGAGCCTTTCTCCCTTGACACATTCTATTCATTCTCTCAACTCCAGTATACTCATACACATACTGGCTTAAGCATCGGAGGCTCTTCACTGGACACAACCCCCGGTGTGAGAGTTATTTTGTAGGTTTCCGGCGTTCTACCGGCAAGGACAGGAACCGATTTACTCCAAACCGGACCAGGACGCTTACACTTGCATTATTGGCGCCGTCTGTGGGGATTCTTTGTTCAAAAAGTTGTGTTTGAAGCTCAGCTATGGCGGACGGAATTCCTAAAAACTTGCAGTCAACGTTCGACGAAGCTTGGACGACGACCAGGTCGTTGGGGCACGGCCCTCCTCCGGGTTTTTCCGACCTATCGCAGACTCCAATCACTCCCGCACCTATCCTTCAAGGTGTGGGAGTGACGACGGCGATTCCCGGAGGAGATGCCAGCTCCAGTTGGGCCCAGGAGGCTCGTGTAGCAGCAGCGGCGATGCCACCACCACCGCCACCAGATCCAACACAAGGGCAGGGAGGAGCGATGGCGCAAGGAGGAGTGCCACCACAGGCAGCTGTACAAGCCCCCGACCAGCAAATGGTGGCGATGACCCGATGGGAGATGCAGAGGATAACGGTGGCAGCGGCGGCGCAGGCTGTGCAACAAGTCGCGAGTCATACATCTCATGCCACCACTGCGCCGACTACGGTGGCCGGAAGCCAGGATGAGGATGTGTCTAGTTATGGAGAAGGAGGAGCTGGAAGAGATCGGGCAATGGAGAAGATGGCGGAGTAGTTGCGCCAGCTGCAGGACAAGGTGGAGGGGAGGCCAGAGAGGAGAGCTCGAGGACATCTCTTTTCGAGGGAGATTCTCTATGCTCCTTTGCCAAATAATTTCAAGGAGACCAACTTGGTGTATGATGGGTCATCTGACCCATCGAGGCATGTGAGGACCTTCGAAAATATGGCTGTGTTGCATGGATATTCTGATTCTGTTTGCTGCAGGGCATTTTTATCGACCCTGTGTGGAGGAGCACTCGATTGGTTTCATCAATTACCCCCTGGGTCGATCGCGAGCTTTGAGGACTTTACTCGCAAGCTTATCAATCAATATTCGAGCGCGATGGTGCAGGAGAAAACGTATTTGACTTTGATGGCGATGAGGCAGGGGGAGAAGGAGTCATTGAGGAAGTATGTTGCTCGATATAACCAAACATGTTTATAGGTGCACTCGGCTTCGGACGAGGTGAAGGCGGGTGGATTGATAAGGAGTCTTCGAGCAGGGCCTTGTCTAACTTCCCTGGCAAAGACCCCTGCTCGATCATATGAGGATGTTCTGAAGCGGTGCATGAAGTATATTAACTTGGAAGAAATAGAGATGGAGTTTGCAAAGCTGGAGGGAGTGGCTCGAACAGAGCCAAAAAAGGAGAAAAGTCCGCAACGGGGGAGATCGCCGAGGAAAAATTCGCCCAAGCGGAGTGGGCAGAAAAGGGCGTCACCCTGAAGAGAGAGTCGAGATTCGAAAAGGGAGAAGAGGGGTGAGTGGCAGAGGAGGCCTATGTTGTTCGAGAGACAGAGATATTATACCTTTACACCCTTGAGGAAAGATATGACAGAGGTCCTCGAGTCCATGGAGCAGAAGATGCCGAGCGAGGATGTTACTTGGCCGAAGACGAGGTTTACAGGCCCAATTCGACCTAGGTCGGATATTTACTGTCGCTTTCATCGAGATTATGGTCACACCACGGAGAACTGTAGACATTTGAAAGACGAGATCGAAAGGTTGATTCGAGCGGGATATTTGAAAGAATTTGTGTATCATGATAGGGTGAAAGGGAAAGGGAGGAGAAGGTGTATGGAAGACTCGGAGGAAAGGAGTGATAGAGATGAGGAGGGAGATGGTCGAGACGGTCGAGGAAAGAAGCCAAGGAGAGATGGTGATAAGGGAGGGCATGAAGGAGAAGCCCCCATGAAGAGAGGGACGATTTACATGATTTCCGGTGGGCCAACGGATGGTGACTCAAATAGGGCCAGGAAGGAGCATTCTCGAGCGGTGAAGAGGAAGAGAGAGGAGGTGGGGATTATGGCCCGCATGATGGTGATAAGTTTTAAGGCGGAGGATGCCGAGGGGGTGGTCCTGCCGCACAACGATGCTTTGGTGATAACCGCGAAGGTTGCAGGCTTCGATGTGAAGAGGGTGTTCATTGATACTGGGAGTTCGGTGGACGTGATGTTCTATGACTGTTTTGTGCAGATTAACAAGGAGTTGAATGCGGAGTTGAAACCGGTGACCACGGCACTCTATGGCTTTAATGGAGGAGAGGTGATGTCGATGGGCGAGGTGAGTTTGCCAGTGGCACTGGGAGTGGGAGAGTTGAGGAAGGTGCGCATGGTGTGGTTCGTGGTCGTAGGAGCTGAATCATCTTATAACATCATTATGGGACGGACAAGCTTTAATGCGTTCTAGGCGGTCGTATCCACGTACCACATGACGATTAAATATCTGGTAGGCAAAAACGTAGGGGAGATTGCCGGAGACCAGCTCACTTCAAGGAGCTGCTACCAAATGACGGTGAGCAATAATAAGCAACTGGCGAAAAGGCAGGCCAAGTCAGAGGAGGAGGGGATTAATCGACCAGATGGGTCGAGGTCGAAAGAAGATAAGCAGACAATGGACAAGGGTAAGGAGAAGATGAATATTCAGCCAGGGGGAGAGGTGGAGGAGATTCAGATGATCGAGGGATGTGAGGAGAGGAAGTTTAGAATTGGGAAAGACTTGGAGGAGCCTATTCGGTCGAGGCTTATCGATCTAGTCAGGGAGTTTGCTGACATTTTTGCCTACACTGTGGAGGAGTTGACAGGGATAAGTGTGGAAGTGATCGAACACCGGCTGAACATCGACCTCAGTGTGAGGCCGGTGAAACAAAAAAGAAGGCACCATGGGGCGGAGATGGACAAAATCATTGAGAAGGAGGTTGCGAAGCTATTGGGAGCGGGGCATATCAAGGAAATCCAGTTCCCCGAATGGTTGTCAAATACTGTGATGGTGTCGAAGCCGGAGGGGAAATGGCGGATGTGCATTAATTTCCGTGATCTGAACAAAGCGTGCCCAAAGGATCTATACCCATTGCCCAGAATCGACCAGCTGGTCGACTCTACGGCAGGGTGCGAATTGCTGAGCCTGATGGATGCCTCCCAAGGATATCATCAAATTCCCTTGGCGAGGGAAGACAGGAAGCGGGTGAGTTTTGTAACAAATCGAGGGACCTATTGTTACGTGGTCATGCCGTTCGTTCTAAAGAATGCGGGTGCCACATATCAAAGGTTGGTCGATAAAATTTTCAAGGAGCAACTGGGAAGGAACATGGAGGTATATGTGGACGATATGTTGTTGAAAAGCAAGGAGGAGTTGGATCATGTGCAATACTTGAGAGAAACATTCCTAACATTGCGGAGGTAAGTGCTCTTTCGGGGTGAGATCGGGGAAGTTCTTGGGTTATTTGGTGACCAAGAGAGGTATTGAAGTGAATCCTGAGAAGGTTCGAGCTGTAATAAAGATGAAGCAGCCGACAAATGTTAAAGAAGTGCAGATCTTAGCTGGTCGAATTGCAGGGCTGAGCCGTTTCATATCAAAGGTGGCGGAGAAGAGTGGGCCATTATTTAAAACATTGAGGAAGAGTGAAAAATTCCAATGGACGGAGGAGGCGCAGGGGGCATTCGAGGAGTTGCGAGGGGTGTTAGCCAACCTTCCCCTATTGGCTAAACCTGTACAGGGCGAGGAGTTGGTGCTATACATTTCTATAGGAGATAGGGCGGTGAGCTCGGTATTGTTACGGGAGGAAGGAGTAGTACAATTTGCTATCTATTACGTGAGCAGGGTGATGCAAGGGGCGGAGATGAGGTATTCGGAGATCGAGAAGTGTGCTTTGGCAGTGGTCGTAACCGATCGAAAGTTGAGACCCTATTTTTTGAATCATAAGGTGAAGGTGCGAACAAACATGCTGCTGGGAGAAACACTCGGCCGACCATCGGTCTCTGGTCGATTGGTGAAATGGGCGGTCGAGTTGACCGAATATTCTTTATTGTATGAGTCGAAGAGGGCCATAAAGGCGCAGGTGTTGGCCGATTTTATCCAGGAAGGCACGAAAGTTGAGGAGGAATCAGGAGGATTATGGCAGTTATTCGTGGATGGATCTGTGGCGCGAAGCGGGGCAAGATTGGGAATTGTCCTAGTTTCACCTAAGGGCGATTACTTGGAATTTGCAGGTAAAATGGGGTTCAAAGTATCCAATAATGAGGCCGAATATGAAGCAGTAATGAAAGGCCTGAGATTAGCCAAGGCGGGAGGAGCTCGAAAGGTATAAGTGCATTCTGATTCTCAACTGGTGGTTGGGCAGTTTCAGGAGGGATTTGAAGTCAAGGAGGACCAGATGCAAAAGTATGTAGATGAGATGAGGAGGTTGAAGGAGGAGTTCGATTCATTCAAGCTGATCCAAATTCCTCGAGGAGAAAATGGTCGGGCGGACCTGTTATCAAAGATCGCTCAGAGCTTGGTGGATTGTAAGAGCAGAAGTGTCACTTTATTGCATCTTGAAAAGAGTATGGTCGAAGCAGAAGCGGCGGAGATCGAAGAAGTGGAAGATTGGAGGGCCCCAATTTTGAAGGTGCTAAAAGAAGGAACGATAAAGGTGGTGAGGAGGTTTTTCGAGCATGGAGATATTCTTTACAAAAGGTCGTATGGGGGACCACATTTGCGGTGTGTTACTAAGGAGGAGGGTCGATATGCTGAGGGAGATGCACGAAGGATGCTGCGGTGACCATAGCAAGTCGGGGGCTTTGGTCGCAAGGATTTTGAGGGCGGGATTGGCCAACGATGAGGGAAGATGCGAAAGCGATGGTGAAGAAGTGCTTGCAATGACAAAAACATGGTCCTCTTATTCACCAACCGGCAGAAGAAATGACAACGATGAGTGCCCCTATACCATTCGCCTAGTGGGGTATCGACCTGATGGGGCCGATGCCTCAGGGAACTGGGCAGAGGAAGTTCTTAATAGTGGCGGTCGATTATTTCACAAAATGGTGGAAGCCGAGCCTTTAGCGAAGATTACGGAGGAGAAAGTAATTAAATTTCTATACAATAACATCTGTTTTCAGTTTGGCGTACCCAAAGTGTTGATCTCCGATAACGGCACCCAATTCAATGGTAAGCGGATTCGCGCGTGGTGTGAAGACATGAAAATCGAGCAACACTTTGCCTCCGTTGCTCATCCGCAAGCCAATGGCCAGGTCGAAGTAACAAACCGAATTATACTGAATGGGCTGAAAACAAAGTTGGAGAAAGCCTCGGGAGCATGGGTCGATGAGTTGAGTTCTATACTGTGGGCGTATCGCACAACCCCGAGGTCGACAACAGGAGAAACCCCTTTCAGTTTGGCTTATGGAATGGAAGCATTACTGCCGGTCAAGGTCGAACTATCATCCCAGAGGTCAAGCGCGTATAATATTGAGCAGAACGAAGATCTAATGACGGCCGCCCTGGACACTATCGAGGAGCTGCGTGGGAAATCAGCAATTAGGGTCGAGGCATACAAACAGAGGATGCGAGCCGCTCATGACAAGAGAGTGACAATTTACAGACTCCAAGTGAGAGACCTGGTATGGAAGCGTGTCGACGTGCCCAAACATGTGGGAAAGCTGGAGCCGAACTGGGAAGGACCATACTTGGTTGAGCGAGTGCATGCAGGAGGAGCGTACTCGCTGAAGGATGCTGAAGGCCGATCACTTGCCAGGTCATGGAACATAGCTAATTTGAAAAAATATTATGTGTGAAAAATATTTTCGTGTTTTTTAAGGAAGTCAGAAAATTCGAACAACGATGTAAATTGCAAAGTTTGCTCAAACAATCAATGAAGTTTAGTGATTTTTCAGATTTTACTCGCTTTATGGTACATTTTCTTATGCTCGGAATGTTGGTACAATTTGAATGACAGGATGTATGTGGTATGGTTCGACTTGGAAGTCGCTTGTTTAGAACATTCCTTGGGGTGGGCAGGTTGGTCGAAGACCTCCTGTATAGAACATTCCTCGGGGTGGGCAAGTGTGAAGACCAAAACCCACCAGGA
>CACSLK010000656.1:1113502-1126421 GCA_902706635.1 Striga hermonthica
CTGGCTGACTGCCGGCGCGCTGCTGCCGCTACGTGCGGGCAGCGCGGTCACGATCGGCCCTTGCCGGCTGTCCGGCGATTTCTCTCGAGCAATTTAACATAAAATAATAAACTGACTTGGCATGATCATAAATTCTGAAATTACTTAAAATCATGAAATTTTCACAACAAGCTGAACATGGCCGTGGCGTGTGCACCGTGCGCCGCCCACGGCGTTAAGCCATCTCACGACCAAACCTGATTTTCCCTCGGCAACTGACACATGACCGATCAATAAATAATATTTACTGAATAATTGGACATGAATGCTTGATGGAATATCACTTAACATAATTGCTACACATGAGAGGCCCGTGGTACGCGCTACGTGCGCGACCACGCCCTTTGGCCGAATCATCGAATAAACATTAAAACCCTCGAACAATATAAGCTGACTGAACATGATAAATCATGAAATGGCTAAATACATGACAATAGCTCGAGAGATTCTGATCAAACATGAACGTACTCGACATGAATTATACGCACGGCCGAATGGCTTAAAGCTGTTACATGAGCATGACTAAAACAAAACTGAACTAACATATCTTTAACATGATCAATCAAAGGTAAACCGCAGTTACCTTCGCAACGCTCGACTGATCACACCTCCGTGTGTGGTCGATGCTCTCGGCGTGCAGTGTGCTAATGCGGTACTCTCGCGTGCGTGTGTGCATACTCTTAAGAAATCCTCACAACTCTTTTAATACCTCTATACTTAACACATATATGAGATGAGAAAGGGAAAATTATTCCCCATTCATGCAATATATAGGGCGGCCGAAAGGGATGGAGATGATGAGGAGCCTTGGTGGCTTAATAAGCTCATGACACTTGCCCTCACTAAAATTGTGTTAGTGCTAACTCATCCCCTTATCATCTTAGTCATCACTAAATGCACCATAAGGAGACACCTCATGCTTAAATTAAAAGAAAATCTCCCCCACTTAGCCATAAAATGCGTACGGCATTTTTCCAATTATTGGGGAAAATTATCCTTTAATACTCACGGCAATTAGTATGTTAAGCATAATTAATTTTTAATTAAGCATAATCTATATGCTTAATTAATTAGCTAACATGATACTTAATTTCCAAAATTATTCCGAACACAAACGTGGCTTCGAAAATAATTTCGGATAATCTGACTGAAATAATTAATTCCGAACTCATTAATTAAATAATCGAATCAGAATTAAATCTGGAAACTTATTCGGTTACTGAAATAATTAACCGAATAATTTATCGATAATAGTCGAACTTGGAATATAACTTAACTGAATAACTTGAACATGAACATGAACATGATTATTTATTAACAAAGGCTAGCTTAACATTAAAAGTTAGTATTTTCCTTTATTAATAAAACTCGGGGTGTTACATGGTTACGACATGATCTTTCTAATATAAACATAAAACAACTAAAATAGGGTGACTAAGAGTATACCCCTTGAATTTCTCATCAAACGCACGATGACTTGAATGTGCTTGCTCGTGTGTTCGGCTATGCGCATGCCTTGGCAATGGCTAGTGAAATTCACGTACTTTCTTATGTTCTCAACGTACTATATTTTTCTCTCTTTTTCTCTCCAATATAGGCTGACTTTGGCTCGGTTATGCATGGAAATTGCGTGAAGAAGCTCACGGCTTTTACTTAATTAAATAAGTAAAAATGGATGGAGATAAAATGAAGGTTAAATGGTGTGTTGCCACTTGCCTTAACCTCCACTCATTGTGGCATTTTGATGCCTAGTCATTATGTTATGTGGCACTTAAACCTAGTGTAACGCCCCGTTTGAATTTGAATTATTTCAGATTATTTATTGATTTATTATTGTTATTATTATTATTATTATTATTATTATTATTATTATTAGTAAATATTTATTTGTGATTAAATGTCTAATTGTTTTAAATGCCTATTAATATTATATAAATATATATTGCGTGTATTATCCGGTTTTATTTATTTATTTCGGGCCATATTCTATTAAATCGGATCGAGCGGAAATTCTTGGTTATCGCGTATATTTATTTCCGGTCCACTCGGATTATTAAATTCTAGCCCAATTGCTATGCCTTTATATTGGCCATTTTACTATTTTTTTCAGCCCAAATAATATTAATATTTTGGCCCATTTTGCAAATAATTATACATTGACCCATTAGGAGATAATTGTCCTTGGCCCAATCCTCTTAATTAAATTTGGCCCAAGAGATTTGAACTCCGATGCTCTTTCTCGCGTTTTGACCGAGTCCTCTCATCCGCTCGAGTTCAAATTCTGGTTCCGATTTGGCCGCGAGATTCTCTCGCACGTTCATCCTCAGAGCCTGCATAAAGACCTGGCCAAAGGAAGACAAATTCCTTCATTTGAAATCTCTCCTCCCTATCTACCCTCTATTAATCGTCCCTGCTTTCCAAAAAAAAAATAAAAAAATTGATCCTACAAAGATCTGCCATTGTTGCCGGCGATGTGAAGCTTCAATTCCGAACGGCGACCATCTCTAAGAACATAAACCGAGCAGCAACCGTGCTTCACGAACCTTTCTGCGAGAATCGTTCCTCGCCGTGAAGTTGTAGCCGAAATCCGCCATTAATTCCGACGAAATTTCCCTCTGGCAACCTGTTGGATAACTCCGGTCATCGTCGATAACCTTGCAGCAGAGAAGGCGTGCCGTCAAGGACCAGCAGCCTATTCGAGAACCCTCTCCCGCTTGCAGCAGCAGTCTGGTGGGTCCCGAGCTTTCGTCGTCCGTTCGATTTTCGTTGACTCGTCCGATTCCCCGTCAAGCTCGTAGTTTCCCGAAGGAGGTTATTTATCGAACCTCCTCATTATATTTCTGTGTATATTCAATGAATATAATCATACTTTTTGAATCGATTTCTAGTTAAGTGTCCGGTTTATTTATCGGTTCGTTCGTTAGATTGTGTTCGTGAATTATTCGTGGATTATCGGAACTCTCGTTTAACGTGTAAATCGAGTCTGTTTTTAATTGCTGCAATTTAATGATAGATTCGGAGTCTCGTTGAAATTTTTCCGGGTCGTCTCTTTCGTTTATGTGTTGTTCGAGTATAAATGTCTTTTCATTTTTCGGCCGAAGAACCGTTTTCGTAAGGTTTTTGAACTCTGGAAAAAATATTTTTATTTTGAAAAATTTCTGTGAATTTAGCTGTTGTAATCTGTAGCATAAGTTATGTTCAACCTGCTAGTAGGCCTTTCAAATTCGCAGCTTTTGTTTCAGTTTTAGAAGGTTTTATTCTAAAAATTATTTTGTAAAGTATGCAACTTAAGTCGCATTCAGCTCGTGTAGCACAGCGGTTACGCGTGCTATTTTGTACGCGAGGTCGCGTGTTCGAATCCCAACCCTTGCAAAATGGCACTTTTTTTTAAGTGTCAGCTCCTAAACTGGCGCGAGCCATATGGCCCGAAGACAACCCGCGCAGCCCGATCCCATCTCACCTCCGGCCCGCGTCCCCAGCCCAAAGGCCCGCACCCTTAGCAGGCCAAGTCTTGGGCCATTAAACCTCCTTAGTTGCGGCCCATTTTGCATGTTCAGGCCCAAATTGTGGGGCTGAAATTTCAGCTTCGGCCCAATTCAGTTTTTAGCCAATTTTGAGTTCTAGGAGCCGTTTTTCGTACCAATTTCAATTTTAAAAATATTTTTAAAATGATAAAATTTTGGGAAAAATTATTTAAGTCCCGAGACTCCAAATTTTATCCTCCGAGTCTTATTTTTTTCAAAAAAATGAAAGAGTTCCAAGTCCACAAAAAATCCGAATAAAACCCTTAAGACATAATTATTATTAAGTATGGGTTTTTTGTAAAATTTTAGTAGTGAGATAAATTTGGTAAATTATCTCGCTTAAATGTAGGTGTTTGAGGAGTCGAGCCTCATCCTACGTACTTGCACTTGTGTGTAATTTTCTATCAAGCTATCAGGTGGGTTTTAATCTAAAATTTGCTATGCCGTATGTGTTTTGTTTGATGTTGAGTTGGTATATTTAAGTATGTATGTGAACCATGTAGCCTATCGGCGTGAGCCGATTTCGGCCGTCGGTACGGTTGTCCCCGTCGATGTAATACTGTTACCTTGCGAGGTAAGTCTTCGTAAGACCTAATGAAAGGTCGTGTCTTGTCGTATGGCACGTACCCCCATGAGTTAGGGTAATGAATCCCCTTTCCTTGGCTAATGAAAGATGTGTACACGTGGGTAATATGTTGTGATGTGATTAGGAGACGTGACAGAATAATTGATTTATGTTCATACTTTAGCCATACCTCCTTTACATTATTATTGATGATATATGTGCATAGTGGTGAGAACGCTTTTCATCTTGTACTCATCCCCACCTGCTCTTCACCGATGCAGGTTAAGAAGGAGCTGAGTGACGAGAAGAGGCGAGTGGGTCGGTCATTTTGTTTTGCATTTATTGCTTCCGTTTGAATAAATAAGGCTTTATGGACCTTTATGTTGAGACTTGTTTAAACCATTATCCAAAACTTATGACTTGCTTTTTTTGGAAAACTTGTGGAACCCTGATGTTGGGTATTATGGTTTGGTTATATATTCATGTTGGGAATTATGTCTCGTGATGTATTTTGGTTAATGAAAACCATTTGTGAAAACCGGTAATGAATCCCCGTGGGCCCAGATAAGACTTGGGTTTTGGAAATGTTGTTTAACACCCATTAAATTTTCGAAAATGATTTTGAAAAATTTTATACTGGTTTTTTGGAAAGTCCGGAATTTCTGTAAAATCAAAGTGGGGTGTTACAGTTTGGTATCAGAGCCAGTCTGCATTTCTGTAGACTGGCACATATGTGATTATGTGTTTAGACCTTGTGTTATGACCACTCGTCTCCGTCACTCCGCGCTGCTTAAGGTATGTTTTGTTTAAGTATTAATGAAAATACATGATATGTAAATGGTACACATGTGGTAATGAGACTACTTGTGGTGTAATTGTTAATTTTGGGGCTTAGGATCTATCAACCTTGATTTAATCGAACTCTAGTGTTTATTGGCCAACTCTAGACTTCTGTAATTATGATTATCTTGTTTGTTTTGTGCTAACCTTGTCCGGCTTATTCAATGTAGAATCATGAATACCCGCTACAACCGTAACCGTCAGCCATCCCTGATTCTTTCCCCGCCTCGTCCTCATCATCAGGCCCCTCTGGCCATGGACCTCACTCAGCTTATCGTCCAGTTTCAGAGGATGAATGCACCCACTTTTGCGGGGACTGAGAACCCCACAGCGGTGCTGGAGTGGATGAAAGAGCTGGATAAGATTTTTGCGGTACTCCCCCTCCCGGACCGTCAACGGGTATCCCTCACAGTTTATTAGATGAAGGAGGACGCCTCTGACTGGTGGATTGACCACTGGGCCCAGAGGCCAGAGGCGGAGCTTCGTGCTCTCACTTGGGAGAAGATGAAAGTGATGGTGCGCAGCAAGTTCCTTCCCCATAGCTTTTGGGACAGAATGGAGCATGAGTTCTACCACATGCAGCAGGGCAGCTCCACAGTGGATGAGTATATCAGCACTTTCACCCGCATGTGCCTTTTTGCGGGCGACGCAGTGAACACCGATGCCAAGAAGACCCACAAGTTTCTCAAGGGGCTCAACCAGAGGATCCGTGAACTGGTGGGATGTCACGGGCCGATGTCTTTCGCCGACATTGTTAGTCGGCCTCAGGAGGTAGAGAGCTGTCTCATTCCGATAGCTCCAGTTCCTTCTTATTATCATGCCTCCCAGCCATCTCAGACCGTTCTCCAGCATGCTCAGCCCATCTCATCTGTGCCGTCCGGCTCTAGTTCGGGCAAGAGGAAGTCCGACTTCCAGAACAAGAAGAAGGGTAAGAAGGGAAATTTCTATAGACGCAACAACCGACCCTCCACTGGACAAACCTGCCCGAAATGCGGCCGATCCCACAGTGGCGAGTGCTTAGCTAACCAACGCAACTGCTTCAACTGCAACCATCCGGGACACTATGCCAATGTCTGCCGTGAGCCGAAGAGACAGCAACAGCAACAGCCGCCCTACCCTCAGCAGCAGCAACAGCTTCCCCCACCGCCCCCACATCAGCAGCAGCAGCCCCCACCGTTCCAGCAGAGGGCTGGGGGTCAGGCCCGAGTCTATACCATCACCCATGATGAGGTCGCTCGCAATGCAGGTACCATGTCCGGAATGCTTTCGATATTGCATGTGCATGTTTTATCTTTATGTTATACCGGTGCTACCCATTCTTTTATCTCTTTTTGCTGTTTGGAGGCCTTATCTATTAGCACCGTGCATGCTTGTGATCCTCTCGAGGGTAGTTTGGCCTCGGGAAAAATTATTATCTCTAATTCGGTGGTTCACAATCTTCCTATCTGTATCGGTGGTCGAGTTCTAGAGGCCGACATCTATGTTATTGATATGTGAGACTTTGACGTGATCTTAGGCATGGACTGGCTCACCCGTTACCGAGCCCATATCCGGTGCTAGGAGCGCAATGTCACCCTCCATCCCATTTCTGATCAGCCCATTGTGTTCTTTGGGGTGAGTTCGAGGACTGTGCCTCGGGTCATCTCTTCTATGCAAGCTAGGAAGAGCCTTTCCAAGGGTAGCTATCAAGGCTATCTTGTTTCCATGGTATCCGACGTCGTTGATGAGCGGGTGCCCGAGAGAGTATCTATTGTTTGCGAGTACCTCTACGTCTTTCCTGATGACTTACCTGGAGGACCGTCGGACCGCCAGATGGAGTTCACCATTAACCTAATTCCCGGAGCCAGCCCCATTTCTAAGGCCCCTTATCGTATGGCGCCGAAGGAGCTTCAAGAGCTCAAGGCCCAGATCCAGGAGTTGCTTAAGCTCGGTTTTATTCGTCCGAGTGTCTCGCCGTGGGGTGCGCCCATTCTATCCGTGAAGAAGAAAGACGGATCTATGCGTATGTGCATTGACTATCGGGATTTGAATGCCCTTACAGTCAAGAACAAGTACCCCCTTCCCTGTATTGAGGACCTTTTCGACCAGCTGAGAAGAGCCAGCGTCTTCTCAAAGATTGGTTTGCATTCTGGCTATCATCAGCTGAAGTCCGAGAGTCGGATATTTCCAAGACTGCTTTCCGTATCCGCTATGGCCACTATGAGTTCGTGGTAATGCCTTTCGGACTCAGCAACGCCTCAGCCGTTTTCATGGACCTTATGAATAGGGTCTTTCATCCTTTCCTGGTCCAGTTCATCATTGTGTTCATCGACGACATGCTGGTCTATTCCCGAGATATCGATCAACACAAGGAGCATTTGAGGATTGTGCTGGAGACTCTTCGCCACGAGCAGTTGTATGCTAAGTTCTCGAAGTGCGAGTTCTGGCTGAACCGTGTGGCATTCCTTGGCCACATTGTGACAGCTCAAGGCATTGAGGTGGATCCCAGCAAGATTGAGGCGGTGAGCAAATAGGATACGCCAAGAAGTGCTACAGATGTTCGTAGTTTCCTGGGGTTAGCAGGATACTACAGGAGGTTTATCGAGGGCTTCTCGAGGATAGACCAACCACTGACCAACCTTACGAAGAAAGCCGTGAGGTTTGATTGGAGTGCTCAGTCCGAGGAGAGTTTCCAGGAGTTGAAGAGGAGACTCACTACCGCGCCTGTCCTATCTATACCCGACCCTACTTTGGAGTTCACCATCTATAGTGATGCTTCGAAGATTGGTTTGGGTTGCATTCTCATGCAGCAGGGGAAAGTCGTAGCCTATGCTTCGAGGCAGCTGAAGCCTCACGAGCAAAACTACCCCACTCATGATCTGGAGTTAGCTGCAGTTGTCCACGCCTTGAAGATTTGGCGGCACTACCTTTATGGAGGCAAGTGTGAGATTTTTACCGACCACAAGAGCCTGAAGTACATTTTCACTCAAAAGGAGCTAAACATGAGGCAGCGTAGGTGGTTGGAGTTGGTCAAGGACTACGACTGCACCATTAGCTATCACTCTGGGAAAGCTAATGTGGTAGCCGATGCCTTTAGCCGGAGGAGTTATAGCCAGTTGTCTTGCCTATTCACCAGGCAGGATGTTCTTCTTCGGGAGTTCGAGCGATTACAGCTGGAGGCAGTGGAGTCGACTTCGACAGCCGGGGGCATATTGGCCACTTTGGTTGTGGGACCGACTCTTCGAGAGAGGATAGTTGCCGAGCAGCCGAATGACCATTTCCTATGCCGGATGAGAGAGTTGTCAGAAGCCGTTAGAATTGGTGGATTCGCAGTCGCATCTGATGGGCTTTGGTCTTCGAGGGTAGACTTTGTTTCCCGAATGTGTGGGAACTGCGATGAGAGATTCTGAGAGAGGCCCATAGTTCCCTGTACACCATCCATCCTGGTAGCACGAAGATGTATCAAGATCTGAGGAAGTCTTTCTAGTGGCGAGGCATGAAGAGGCAGGTAGCGAAGTTCGTGGATGGGTGCCTGGTGTGTCAGCAAGTGAAGGCTGAACGCCAGAAACCGAGAGGGTTGTTGCAGCCCCTTGAGGTTCCCCTGTGGAAGTGGGAGTGTATCACCATGGATTTCTTGATAGGACTGCCGAAGTCGAGGGGCGGGTATGATTTGATTTGGGTGATAGTGGATCGCCTTACGAAGTCTGCCCATTTTCTGCCAGTCCGGACGACCATGAAGGCGAGTGATTACGCCGAATTGTTCGTCACGGACATTGTTAAGCTTCATGGGGCGCCCGTGGAGATTATTTCGGATTGAGATTCCAAGTTCACATCCCAGTTCTGGAGGACGTTGCACCGGGCCATGGGGACGAGGTTAGAGTTCAGTACAACCTTTCACCCTGAGACAGATGGTCAGTCGGAGCGTACGATCCAGTACTTGGAGGATATATTGAGGGTTGTGGTCTTGGACCGAAGCCTGACTTGGGAGTATGCCCTTCCGCTAGTCGAGCTGACCTACAACAACAACTACCACTCTTCGATCAAGATGGTCCCGTACGAGGCTTTGTACGGACGTAAGGTCCGGACTCCTTTGTATTGGGATGAGGTCGGAGAGAGGAGGATTATGGGTCCGGACTTTGTCCAGAGTACTACGGCGACAGTTGAGGAGATCCGAAAGTCTATCAGGTCTGCTCAGGAGAGGCAGAAGGTCTATGCCGAATGGGAGAGACAAAAGCATGTTTGTGCAGTGGGAGATCATGTCTTCTTGAAGGTTTCACCCATGAGAGGTGTGATTCGCTTCGGGAAGAAGGGGAACCTTATACCTCGCTATATCTGGCCGTTTGAGATCCTCGATCGAGTCGGGAACTTAGCGTATCGGCTGGCTTTACCACCAGACTTGTCGGGTGTGCACGACGTGTTCCATGTCTCGATGCTTCGGAGGTATGTGCATAATCCTGATCATGTGGTGGACTTCGGCGAGCTGCAGGTCGGGCGAGACCTTACCTACGAGGAGGTACCGGCAGCCATCTTGGACCGGAAGGTCCACCAGCTGAGGAACCAAGCAGTGAGCTTAGTGAAGGTGCAGTGGAGCCGACACGATGAGACTGAGTCGACTTGGGAGAGGGAGGACGATATTAGGAGGCGTTATCCGAACATTGAGTTCCGAGTTCTCCTTTGTATTTTATCGCTTTCTAGTTTATTTTCGAATTCCGAGGACGAAATTCTTTGTAAGGTGGATAGACTGTAACGCCCCGTTTAAATTTGAATTATTTCAGATTATTTATTGGTTTATTATTGCCATTATTATTGCTTATTTATATTATTATTATTATTATTATTAGTAAATATTTATTTGTGATTAAATGTCTAATTGTTTTAAATGCCCATTATTATTATATAAATATATATTGCGTGTATTATCCGGTTTTATTTATTTATTTCGGGCCATATTCTATTAAATCGGATCGAGCGAAAATTCTTGGTTATCGCATATATTTATTTCCGGTCCACTCGGATGATTAAATTCTAGCCCAATTGCTATGCCTTTATATTGGCCTTTTTACTATTTTTTTTTTCAGCCCAAATAATATTAATATTTTGGCCCATTTTGTAAATAATTATACATTGACCCATTAGGAGATAATTGTCCTTGGCCCAATCCTCTTAATTAAATTTGGCCCAAGAGATTTGAACTCCGCTGCTCTTTCTCGCATTCTGACCGAGTCCTCTCATCCGCTCGAGTTCAAATTATGGTTCCGATTTGGCCGCGAGATTCTCTCGCACGTTCATCCTCAGAGCCTGCATAAAGACCTGGCCAAAGGAAGAAAAAATCCTTCATTTGAAATCTCTCCTCCCTATCTACCCCTCTGTTAATCGTCCCTGCTTTCAAAAAAAAAATCGAGCTTACAAAGATCTGCCATTGTTGCCGGCGATGTGAAGCTTCAATTCCGACCGGCGACCATCTCTAAGAACAGAAACCGAGCAGCAACCGTGCTTCACGAACCTTTCTGCGAGAATCGTTCCTCGCTGTGAAGTTGTAGCCGAAGTCCGCCATTAATTCCGGCGAAATTTTCCTCCGGCAACTTGTTGGATAACTCCGGTCATCGTCGATAACCTTGCAGCAGAGAAGGCGTGCCGTCAAGGACCAACAGCCTATTAGAGAACCCTCTCCCGCTTGCAGCAGCAGTCTGGTGGGTCCTGAGCTTTCATCGTTCGTCCGTTCGATTTTCCTTGACTCGTCCGATTCCCCGTCAATCTCGTAGTTTCCAGAAGGAGGTTATTTATGGAACCTCCTCGTTATATTTCTGTGTATATTCAATGAATATAATCATACTTTTTGAATCGATTTCTAGTTAAGTGTTCGGTTTATTTATCGGTTCGTTCGTTAGATTGTGTTCGTGAATTATTCGTGGATTATCGAAACTCTCGTTTAACGTGTAAATCAAGTATGTTTTTAATTGCTGCAATTTAATGATAGATTCGAAGTCTCGTTGAAATTTTTTCGGGTCGTCTCTTTCGTTTATGTGTTGTTCGAGTATAAATGTCTTTTCATTTTTCGGTCGAAGAACCGTTTTCGTAAGGTTTTCGAACTCCGGAAAAACTATTTTTATTTTGAAAAATTTCTGTGAATTTAGATGTTGCAATCTGTAGCATAAGTTATGTTCAACCTGCTAGTAGGCCTTTCAAATTCGCAGCTTTTGTTTCAGTTTTAGAAGGTTTTGTTCTAAAAATTATTTTGTAAAGTCTGCAACTTAAGTCGCATTCAGCTCGTGTAGCGCAGCGGTTACGCGTGCTATTCTGTACGCGAGGTCGCGTGTTCAAATCCCAACCCTTGCAAAATGGCCCTTTTTTTTAAGTGTCAGCTCCTAAACTCGCGCGGGCCATATGGCCCGAAAACAGCCCGCGCGGCCCGATCCCATCTTACCTCCAGCCCGCGTCCCCAGCCCAAAGGCCCGCACCCTTAGCAGGCCAAGTCTTGGGCCATTAAACCTCCTTAGCTTCGGCCCATTTCGCATGTTCAGGCCCAAATTGTGGGGCTGAAATTTCAGCTTCGGCCCAGTTCAGTTTTTAGCCAATTTTGAGTTCTAGGAGCCGTTTTCGTACCGATTTCAACTTTAAAAATATTTTTAAAATGATAAAATTTTTGAAAAAATTATTTAAGTCCCGAGACTCCAAATTTTATCCTCCGAGTCTTATTTTTTTCAAAAAAATGAGAGAGTTCCAAGTCCACGAAAAATCCGATTAAAACCCTTAAGACTTAATTTTTATTAAGTATGGGGTTTATGTTAAATTTGAGTAGTGAGATAAATTATTAATAAATTATCTCGCTTAAATGTAGGTGTTTGAGGAGTCGAGCCTCATCCTACGTACTTGCTCTTGTGTGCAATTTTCTACCGAGCTATCCAGGTGGGTTTTAATCTAAAATTTGCTATGCCGTATGTGTTTGGTTTGATGTTGAGTTGGTATGATTTAGGTATGTATGTGAACCATGTAGCCTATCGGCATGAGCCGATTTTGGTCGCCGGTACGGTTGTCCCCGTCGATGTAATATGGTTACCTTGCGAGGTAAGTCTCCGTAAGACCTAATGAAAGGCCGTGTCTTGTCGTATGGCACGTACCCCCATGAGTTAGGGTAATGTAATACCCCTTTGAATAAGGATTATTTGAGATTGCTATTTACTATCTTTATTTAATATCTTTATTATTATTATTATTATTATTATTATTATTATTATTATTATTATTATTATTATTATTATTATTATTATTTATAATTGTCTAATTGATTGTTTGATGTTATTATTATTATTATCATAATTGTTATTGCTAAATGCCTAATTGCTATTAAACTGTCTAAATTGATTATTATTATTATTATTAGTATTAATACTTATATTAATTGTCAAATTTCCTAATTGATTAATTTGCCTATTATTGTATAGAATATTGTGTGTAAAATATAAATATAAATATAATATCCAGCTTAATTTATTTTGTAATGCGCCGTTTGTTTATTTGATTTTTTTTTCCAAATTATTATTATTATTATTATACTTGAATCAATTTCTTAATTAATATTACGAGTCGTCTATTTTATTATTTGTCGCCAATCGATTATTAAATCGATATCCTTCACTGTAATCGCGTGTATTATCCAAGCCGTCTAGTCCAAGCTAGCCATAAATTGATGTCAGACTCAATTGAGCTAAATATTTCCCTTGGTCCTTTAGTTTAAAAAAAATCTGGCCCAATAATATGGCATGCTATGGCCCAATGTTTGAATTCAATTACCCGAGTTGGATCAGATATTTCTTTTACTCTGCGGGACCGAGTCTTCAGCATCAACCCATCAGATTGTTGCGATTTTTCGGCGTAATCCTTCGCACGATTGCCTACCTCTCGCAGTATATCTTCTCAGATCAGAACTGTACTCTATCCTTGGAATCTATCTCTCTCAGTTCACTTCGCTGCA
>CACSLK010000656.1:1131673-1146912 GCA_902706635.1 Striga hermonthica
TATTTTTGAAATAAGTTGCGAAAAATTTACTCTGATAAGCGGGGTGTTACACTCCTACTGGCTGGACACTCGTTGTAAGACCAGAAGGCCGAGGGCCGTGGCTTTCGATATATAGTCGGCAGTAGTCTATTGAGATAGGTGTGCACATGAGAACGAACTTTGGATAGGAGGTTGGGATAACTAATTAATTACGTATACATGTTGTGACCATACTCGTTTTAATTATGAATAATGTTTACTGCATAGTGGTGAGCATAGTGGTGAGCACTACTGTTTCCTTTTGTGCTCATCCCCACCTGCTCTTCATGGATGCAGGTTAGTATTGCGGGCACGACAGAGGAGGCGAGTGGTGGTCATGTTATTGGTTTTATTTCCGCTGCTATGAACTGCTTAGTATTGTTTACTGCATTTCTGGATTTATGATGATTACCAGATTATTGATAGGGAGTGTACTCCCTAGTATTTATGCATTTCTGAAAACCCAGTTTTAGGGAGATGAATGTTATTGTTGAACCCGGTTTCGGCGTTGATTCAATTTATGAACCCGTTTGGGAGTTATGTTTATGATGTTATGGAAAATAGTTTTTCAATTAGTAGCGCCGCCAAGTATTTTGAAATAAATTTTGAAAAATTTATTCTAATTTTCGTAAAATAAAAGTGGGGCGTTACAGGTAATGAATCCCCTTTTCTTGGCTAATGAAAGATGTGAACACATGGGTAATATGTTGTGATGTGATTAGGAGACGTGACAAAATAATTGATTTATGTTCATACTTTAACCATACCTCCTTTACATTATTATTGATGATATATGTGCATAGTGGTGAGAACGCTTTTCATCTTGTGCTCATCCCCACCTGCTCTTCACCGATGCAGGTTAAGCAGGAGCTGGGTGACGAGAAGAGGCGAGTGGGTTAATCATTTTATTTTGCATTTATTGCTTCCGTTTGAATAAATAAGGCTTTATGGACCTTTATGTTGAGACTTGTTTAAACCATTATCCAAAACTTATGACTTGCTTGTTTTTGGAAAACTTGTGGAACCCTGATGTTGGGTATTATGGTTTGGTTATATATTCATGTTGGGAATTATGTCTCGTGATGTATTTTGGTTAATGAAAACCATTTGTGAAAACCGGGTAATGAATCCCCGTGGGCCCAAATAAGACTTGGGTTTCGAAAATGTTGTTTAACACCCATTAAATTTTCGAAAATGATGTTGAAAAATTTTATACAGGTTTTTTGGAAAGTCCAGAATTTCTGTAAAATCAAAGTGGGGTGTTACAGCTAGCTTAGTCATCATATAAGGGCTTAGTCATTAAGTAAGGTGCTAAAGTCATGCCATGTGTTACAAGCAAGTAGGTGACTCACCACCATCGACTTGCATAATTGTTATCCACACCTCACTAACTAACGACACTTACTAATGCTTTATGGTTGGCTTAATAAGTCATGATTTCAGTGCTTATCTTAACATAAGATAGTCATGGGTGGTGAATAAGCGCATGGCGCGCGCATACGCATGGTGCTTGCGTGCGTTGCTACGGCGTGCTCATATGCGTGCGGTAGCGCACGGGGTGTGCATTTAATTAAGATGGACGGTATACCAGTGTGAACACATCGCTGTATAGGAACAATAAGTACACATGACAACTTAAACCGAATTTACTCGAATTCGGTTACAACTTGACTTTGAAAATTAATTCGAATAATCTTGATCTCCAATAATTAATCCCGACTAATAATATCCGTTTATAAAAATAAACATTTCGGGAACTAATTATCAAAACTAACTCGGTTAATAATTTAATCCGAGTAGACTTTCGACTTAAAGTCGAACTGATTAGCTCGAATGCTGAATTGAGCAATATTAATAAAAGAAAATACATTACTTTTATTAATAAGAAAATGGGTTATTAAATCTACCCTCCTTAAAATATTTCCGTCATCAGAAATACAAAACTGGACATATATACAGAACACAAGAAAAGTATATACATCAAAACTCAAAGTCGGGAAAAGAAGCTCTAATGTCTGCCTCGCGCTCCCAAGTGGCATCGAATTCTCCGTGGCGATTCTATCTAATACGTACGAGGGGAATATCTCGTCTCCGGAGCCGTCGAACCTGACGGTCCAAAACTGCTACCGGACGTTCCTCGTACGATAAATCTGGCTAAAGCTGAATATCAGTATGCTGAAGAACATGATCTTGATCGCACACGTATTTACATAACATGGATACATGAAAGACATTATGAACGTCGGACAACTCGGGAGGCAGAGCTAGACGATATGCTACTTCACCCACTCGCTCGAGAACTTCGAACGGGCCGATGAAACAGGGATGTAACTTCCCTCTCTTCCCGAATCGAATAATCCCTCGGAATGGACGAACTCTCAAAAATGCTCGTTCTCTGACCTCGAACTGGATATCTCGTCTGTGTTTGTCGGCCGATGACTTCTGCCGACTCTGAGTTGTCTTAAGCCTCTGTCTGATCAACTCAACCTGCTCAACTGTGTACTCGATCATCTTCGGACCGAGTACCTGACGTTCGCCAACATCGTCCCAATAAAGGGGCGAGCGACATTTACGCCCGTAAAGTGCCTCGGAAGGAGCCATCTGAATCGACGCCTGATAACTGTTGTTATAGGCGAACTCGACTAGCGTTAAAATTGACTCCCACTTAGCACCTCTGTCTAAAATCAACACTCGGAGCATATCCTCGAGTGTCTGGATAGTCTTCTCTGACTAACCATCTGTCTCTGGATGGTAAGCCGAACTGAACTGTAACTGCATGCCCATCGCCTCGTGTAAACTCTCCCAGAACCTGCTGGTGAACCTGGGATCTCTGTCAGACACAATTTGGACGGGCACTCCATGGAGTCGAATGATCCCACGGGTATAAATCTCGGCCAACTTCTCCATTGACATGGTCATCGATACAGGTAGAAAATGTGCGACTTTCGTCAATCTGTCTACTACTACCCAAATCGCGTTGTGATGCTCGGACGACCTGGGCAGCCCTGTAACGAAATCCATCGTGACTTCCTCCACTTCCACCACAGAATCTCGAGTGGTTGCAGAAGGCCTATCGGACTCTTGTGCTCGGCCTTGAAATGCTGGCAGACCAAACACTTCTTCATGAAACTGGCAACATCTTTCTTCATTCCCCGCCACCAGAATGACCTTTTCAGGTCGTGGTAATCTTGGTGCTGCCGGGGTGAGCTAAATAAGGCGCGGTGTGTGCCTCCATCAAGATCTCCTTCTGCAAGGCCTCAACTTTCGGCACTACGATCCTGCCTCTGAATTCCAAGGCTTCATCTGCATCTCGAAAAAAACCCTCGAGTCCTCCAGCGTGAACCTTAGCCTCAATAGCACGAATAAACTCATCAGAAGCCTACTCCCGCCGGATTCTATCCCTCAACGTGGGCTGAATCTGCATCGAGCTGACACTCTCTGTAATCTCTGTAGGAAGTGACTCGACGACCTGAATCTGCATCCAGGCAAAGTCTTGAACAAGATGGCACTGCTGAGTAATAGAACATGATAATTCACCCTTTACCTTTTGGCTCAGGGCATCAGCTACAACATTGGCCTTTCCCAGATGATATTTAATCGTGCAGTCATAATCTTTAACAAGCTCTAACCAATGTCGCTGATGCATGTTGAGCTCCTTTTGCGTGAAAATGTACTGCAGACTCTTGTGATCGGTATAAATCTCGCACCGACTGCTATATAGATAATGTCGCCATATCTTAAGTGTATGTACCACTGCAGCTAACTCCAGATCATGCGTAGGATAATTCTGCTCATGGGGCTTCAACTAACGTGAAGCATACGCTAGAACCTAGCCGTCCTGCATAAGTACACACCCCAAACCCTATCTCGAAAGATCCGAAATAGTCAACATCGGTGCTGTCGTAAGCCTCTCTTTCAGCTCCTGAAAGCTCGACTCACAACGGTCTGTCCATTCGAACTTCATAGACTTCCTTGTCAACTGGGACAAAGGGAGGGCAATCTTCAAAAATCCCTCAATAAATCTGCGATAATAACCTGCAAGGCCGAGAAAACTACGAACCTCGAACGGATTCTTTGGTGCTGACCAGTTCTGAACTGCGGCAATCTTAGATGGATCAAATTCGATACCTGCTTAAGTAATAATGTGGCCAAGAAAAGCCACTCGTTGAAGCCAAAATTCACATTTAGAGAACTTAGCATATAATTTTTCACATCTAAGGGTCTCAAGAACGGCCCTCAGATGCTCTTCATGCTCCTTCTAGCTCTTGGAATAAATAAGAATATCATCAATGAATACTATAACGAACTGATCGAGAAAAGGATGGAATACACGGTTCATCGAGTCCATGAACACCGCCGGGGCATTGCTGAGACCGAACGGCATAACCACGAACTCGTAATGACTGTATCTGGTTCGGAACGTTTTCTTGGCGATGTCTGACTCCTTGATCTTCAGCTGATGGTAACCTGAACGTAGATCAATCTTAGAATATACACAGGTGCCTCTCAGCTGATCGAATAAGTCGTCAATTCTGGGAAGCGGATATTTATTCTTGATTGTCAATCGGTTAAGATCCCGGTAATCAATACACATACGCATAGAACCGTCCTTCTTCTTGACGAATAGAACGGGTGCTCCCCATGGTAAAAAGCTCGATCGAATAAAACCGAGATTCAGCAACTCCTAGATTTGAGTCTTTAACTCCTGTAACTCTTTAGGTGCTATACTGTACGGCGCCTTAGATACTGGTCCGGCTCCTAGAATAAGATCAATAGAAAACTCCACCTGTCGGCTGGGTGGTCCGCCTGGAAGCTGGCCTGGAAACACATCGACAAACTCACGAACGATAGGAATGTAGTGAGGTATCTGTGCTTTTGGTTCGTCTCCGACAAGGCTCACTAGGTAACCCTGGCAACCATCTCGTCGTAAGATCTTTCTGGCTTTCGCCATGGAAATAATGTGAGGTAGAGTACGAGTTCTGGAACCAAAATAAGTGATATGGTCATCTCTCGCAAGATAAAGAGTAATCTCTCGGTCGTGACAACGGATTTCTGAATGAAAACGGGTTAGCCAATCCATACCGAGAATGAGGTCAAAGTCCCTCATCTAGATAACATAAGCGTCGGTAGTCAAGATACGACCGCCGACAGAAAAGCTGAGACTCTTAGCTTTGGCATCAATCACTATCTTTCTTCCCGAGGTTAAACTCACCTCGAGAGGATCGACAACGCTGACAGAATGAACTCCAATGGCATCAAGACATCGGCGTGATATAAAGGTATGGGTTGCTCAGTGTCGAATAAGGCAAAAACAGGAACATCATTAAGAATAATAATCCCAGACATGGTACCTAGGTGCTGGTCTGCTTCGGCCTGATCGACTGCATAGACACGGGCCTGCTGTCTCCCGCGCTGCTGGTGATGGGGTTGTCTCGGGGGCTGCTGTCTGGGTTGTTGTTGTTGTTAAGGTTGCTGAGGTCGCGGTGGTTGTTGCTGCAGTCGCTCTAGGGAGTTGATACTGATATGTCCAGGCTTGCGGCAATAAAAATAGATATTCTGGCCCCCAAGACACTCTCTGCGGTGGCGTCGTCCACATGTAGTGCAAAGTGGGGTCGGCTGTTGTCTGGGGCGGTTCCTCCGTTCATCCTGGGCTCCTCTCCACTTCTTCTTGCCCTTTATCTTCAGTTGGGCAGCTACTGGTTGGGCAGGTGGTGCTGGGTGGGCAACTGGCTGAACTGGAATTGGAATAGCCTCCCTCCGGATGCTTGCGTCTATCTCCTGGGCCCTGGTGACGGTATCGGCATAGGTTTAGACGTCGTGGCCAACGATGTTGTCACGAACTGCTGGTAGAAGTCCGTCAATAAAATGTCTCAATCTCTTCTCCTCCGAACCCAAAAGCTCGAGAACAAAGAATCCGAGTTGAGTAAACTCACGCTCATACTCATCCACGGAACGGGTACCCTATTTAAGCGCCAAGAACTGACGCTCGAGCTCCACGCGAAAATAGGCTGGATAATACTTCTCGCGCAATATTTCCTTGAATCGGTCCCACATATAATGCTCCTTCTTGCCGGGACGCATTCCCCAGTAGGCATTCTACCAGAGGCGTGCGTCTCCAGTCATCTGGATCTGAGCACAGAGTACGCGGTAACGATCGGGACAGTCCATGACCTCAAAGATCATCTCGAGGCCCTGGGTCCACTCATCAGCAAGTCGGGGATCTCCCTGACCGGAAAACTTCTCTGGATGATAGTCTCGGAACTAGGCGACTACCGTAGACTGTGGAACTTCATGATAGTCCTGATATTTACGTGGCGGCATCTGAACATTGAAATGTTCGACATGATCAACAATAAAACATAACATAACACATTAACTGACTGATCATGCACACAAATTTCTTGACGAATCGCTAAATAACCCATGAAAACTAGAGTCGAATCATCGTATAACTGGAATAATCGACTATATCCTGAAAAATACTCCATGACTGACTCGATCATCTTACTGGTTTCTAGGGTTAAATATCTGACACCCTCTACTGAGCATAGAATTAGACATTCATTTAAATATATAAACTGTAACTCAGCACTTACCTGGTAGTCGGCGAGGCGTAAGCGTAGCGTGGTCGGGTTTTCTGAAAATTTTTCTGGCTTAATAAAGTATTCAGATACACTAAAACGTGCTCTGATACCAATTGTAACACCCCTCTAGCTTACAAAAATCAGAGTCAAATTTTTGCAAATTCTTTTCTAAGAATACATATTATATTGCGAAATCGTGATTCGAGATGTTACTGAAAGACCTTTCTTTTCTAAAAATGCGTTATCTTTTCTTAATTAAAATTGTTAAGAAAATCGGATTATCTTTTATCAAACAAACATGTGAAACTGTACCAAATTCGACTGGAAAATTGGATTAAAGCCTGAAAACTAACATGCAGGTCTGAAAGAAACATAAGTGTCAGCGAAAGTGAAATCGTGGCAAAATAAATATATACACGTCAAAAGTCTGCAAAATAGTGTAAAGCTAAAACCTAGACCACTGGCTAGGCTCACTCCTCTATACCGACCATGTGACCTGAAAAAAGAATAATATTGTGGGGGCGTGAGTACTACAAGCCACTGTGCTCCGCAAAAACTCATACTAAAGTAAATATCAATAATAAAGGCAATATCATGATCAATGGTATATATAGATGGAACTGTCATGTCATGTAACTGTAACTGCGATCAACCGTATAAAATCTGCTACGGGATCGAAAACTGTATCTGCCGGCAATATAAACTGCGTCGGAAGGCTATGTGCACACTCTAGTGGGCAGATTACGCCACTAGAACTCAGATGGTCTTACTTTGTCTAGCCTCACTGAGCAAGAACTGAATATACATACCTTGAACATGATAACTGTAATTATAGTCAATGTAATACTTAGTCTGAGTCCCCACCTGAATTGCTGGTATGAAAATGTAAGTGCTGCTGCTGACTGATCAAACTGTAGAAATATATAAATAAACAAATACTAAGTGATATGCTTAGACTGACTGAAAATAACTGCTAAGACGCTCGACTCAAACTAAATATTTAACTGGAAGAATCTCAGGGTTTAACTTGACTAACAAGAAAACTGGACTGAACTGGTACTGGTATACTGAACTACTGGACTGAAAATTTAACTGAAATACTGAACTAAACTCGGACCAGGTCACTGAGTCCTGAACTGCTCAAGTAACTAGTCTTAACCGGCTGGTTCAATGGCTGGCCGGACCACCGGCTCATTGTGGCCGGGCGGTCGGCCGCTGGCTGGGCCACCGGCACGGTCGCACGCACGCACTGGGCACGGCCTAGGCGCTGCTGGCGCCGGCCCGTGCGTGGCTGGCTTGGTCCGTGCGCTGGCGGGTGCGACTGGCACCGCGCGTGTGCTAGGGATTGCTGATGCGAACACGACGAGAAGGCTTAAGAACGCAGTGAATCGCACGTGGCATGCGCGAAGAAGGGTAAGTCGCCGTGCCGGCGAGGCGCGATACGTGGACGGGCTCGCTGATGAAGGATCGTGTGTTGCGTTCCACTAGACTTATCTCGAACACAGCTGTGCCACGGCCTTGCTCTCGACGATAGGTGTGATCGACTCGGTTATTAGCCTAACTCTCTCACGATACTTTAGTTCACTCAGTAATTAGCCTCGCTCACTCAATTTTGAACTGGCTCGAGTCTTAGCCTCACCAATTCAATTTGTATGATCGAACTCTCACGAATCCTAACACACGATTTCGAACAAACGTTCTTTTCTATTCAACTCATCCAAGACCTCAAAAACAATGAGGGAGCATCCCTATTTATAGATCCTAACTATGACTAATTCTAATCTACCTAGAAAATTTATTAAAGCAATAAAATATTAAATTCCTAAACAATCTCGATATTATTGTGCAAGAAGAAAACTAAATATACTAGAGTCCTAATTAACTTGATTGTCTTGATCTTCCTTGGCTTGCACTCCAAACAATCCCAACTTCACACGCCCCATAACTCTCGTCCGCCTCACTGCACGCCGACTCCGCGCGTTGCCTACTCTTTGTGCTGCTAGGCGTCACGCGCTTTGCCTTGCACGCGCGCGCGCACCATCCCGCTCGCCTAGTCCTTCGATGACTAGGTCTCGCGCGCTTGCTGCGCCATTCCTATTCCTTGTAGGACCATGCTTCGAGCCGATATCCACTATTCATATTCCTACTAGGAATATGCTCCCGGCTACGTTTCCTGATCTTCCGAGGATTACTTCTATCCCCGATCTTTCACGCGCGTTTCGGCACTCATCTGCTTTTTCTATTCCTGTGGGGTTTAGTATTCGCGCCTTGTCTATTCCTACTAGGATTAGGCTTGCCACCCTGGTCTTGACTTGAGCCTCGCGCATGTTGCCCAACACCTCGCGCTCGTCGCCTAGCGCGCCCAATGCCCGCGCATCGTCCATCGCTCGATGCGGGCCCGTCCATCCGCAGCAACCCCCCTCACGCGCCATCCACCCAACAACCTCCCCCTGTGCGCCACTTCGCCTAACCTCCAAGCGCCATGCGCGTCTACGCCAATGCGCGTGTGCGCGCCCTTCTTGAATGCACCCTTTCTTGCGCCCGAACGTCGAATGCCTATGTACCATCTTCTCGCGTGCCTTTGCGCACCTCCATGCGTGACCTCGCATACGAGCTCGCACCCGTCTCTTAGGCCATGCATGCGTTGTTTTGGCCTTATTTTCAGCCTCATCGGGTCGTCTCCGCTCTTGGCCCTTCTTGTCGCAGGGGTCCAAAACCCACTTCCATATCATACCCGCCCCCTTTGAGAATGTTCTTGTCTTCAAGGACTCATCCTCGACCATCCAAACCTCAGGCATCTCTTCGATATCGACCAGTTCGATCATCATGTGCATCTCCTCGCCAAGGCCCTCTTTGACCATGACTACCTCGATCTCGGCGTCCTCGACGTCAAAGTGCGACACCTCTTCTTCGCTCCTATCAACCTCAATGAACGACTCCTCCTTAACTTCGACCACTTCGGCTCCTTTGGCCTCGATCTCGATATGAGCCACTTCCTCGTCTATGAACACGTCACCGAATGAAGGTGGATCCTTGGACTCGACTCGCTCGACCACGAACTCGGTGACCTTGTCTTCAACATTGCTTGGTAGATCTAACGCCAATACAAGCTCCATGATCTTGAGTTGTCGTTCGAGCTTCTCCTCGACATCTCTTTGTTCGTGCAACTCCTCCAAATATTTTTGCTCCCATGGAGTTAACTCTCTTTCCAATCCTTCCAACATTAGAAGATCTTCCCAATCCAACTCATCTAATGGTATGAAGAACAACTTGACTCTCTCTCTCTTTTTTTTAAGACTCTAAAAAAATAAAATTAAACAAACTAGGATGACACTTTTTTTTTTTTGACTCGATCTCACGAAAATTTTTTGAAAGGTGGAAAATTCAAAAAAATTCGGACAAAAAGGAACAAAAAAAATCGAACAAAAAGAAAAAGAATGGGGTATAAAAAGTTTAATGCAACCCACAATCAATCACTCTCAATGAAAGCACCAATGATGAAGGATCGTGTGTTGCGTTCCACTCGACTTGTCTCGAACACAGCTTCACCACGGCCTTGCTCTCGACGATAGTTGTGATCGACTCAGTTATTAGCCTAACTCTCTCACGATACTTGAGTTCACTCAGTAATTAGCCTCGCTCACTCGATTTTGAACTGGCTCGGGTCTTAGACTCACCAATTTGATTTGTATGATCGAACTCTCACGAATCCTAACACACCGTTTCGAACAAACGTTCTTTTCTATTCAACTCATCCAAGACCTCAAAAACAATGAGGGAGCATCCCTATTTATAGATCCTAACTATGACTAATTCTAATCTACCTAGGAAACTTATTAAAGCAATAAAATATTAAATTCCTAAACAATCTAGATATTATTGTGCAAGAAGGAAACTAAATATACTAGAGTCCTAATTAACTTGATTGTCTTGATCTTGCTTGGCTTGCACTCAAAACAATCCCAACTTCACACGCCCCATAACTCTTGGCCGCCTCACTGCACGCCGCCTCCGCGCGTTGCCTACTCCTTGTGCTGCTAGGCGTCGCGGGCTTTGCCTTGGACGCGCGCGCACACTGCACCGCTCGCCTAGTCCTTCGATGACTAGGTCTCGTGCGCCTGCTGCGTCATTCCTATTCCTTGTAGGACCATGCTTCGAGCCCATATCCACTATTCCTATTCCTATTAGGAATATGCTCCCGGCTACGTTTCCTGATCTTTCGAGGATCACTTCTGTCCCCGATCTTTCACGCGCGTTCCGGCACTATGCTGCTTTTCCTATTCCTGTGGGTTTAGTATTCGCGCCTTGCCTATTCCTACTAGGATTAGGCTTGCCACCTTGGTCTTGACTTGAGCCTCGCGCGTGTCGCCCGGCACCTCGCGCTCGTCGCCTAGCGCGCCCAATGCCCGCGCATCGCCCATCGCTCGATGCGCGCCCGTCCATCCGCAGCAACCCCCCTCGCGCGCCATCCACCCAACAACCTCCCCCTGTGCGCCACTTCGCCTAACCTCCAAGCGCCATGCGCATCTACGCCAATGCGCGTATGCGCGCCCTTCTTGAATGCGCCCTTTCTTGTGCCCGAACGTCGTATGCCTATGGACCATCTTCTCGCGTGCCTCTGCGCACCTCCACGCGTGACCTCGCATACGAGCTCGCACCCGTCTCTTAGGCCATGCGTGCGTCGTTTTGGCCCTATTTTCAGCCTCCTCGGGTCATCTCCGCTCTTGGCCCTTCTTGTCACAGGGGTCCAAAACCCACTTCCGCATCACGCGCGCGCGCGAGAGACGACGCGCGCGACACTGTCGGGGACGAGATAGGGTTTGAACGCGCAGGCGTCGGGGTGCACGCGTGTACTTGCCTAGGCGCGCAAGGATTAGACGAGCTGCTGAACGCGTGCACGGGAATGGAAGATGAAGCCCTAGTCCTTGGGCGATTAGGCAACGCGGTCGCGGGGCAGGGCGGCTTGAGACGCAAGCAAGAAATATTCTAGATAGCTTGGTTAATATTTTATTTCCTTGTTTTCTAGTTTGTTTAGGACACTTTATATTTAATTGCTTTCCTAGAGTAGTAGTTTAGTCTAAGTAGATTAGGACTAGATCTTTATTTTGAGCCTTATAAATAGGCGTGCCTTGTTCTAAATTTGATATATTGATTCTTCTTAATAAAAAAAACGAACTTTGTTCAAAGCTCTTGCTTTAGTTTACGTTAAGTGTTCTATTGCAAATTATCGTTCGAAGGGGCGCGAGTGTGTGAACCTCCGAGCACAGTATCGGCGATTTAAGGCGCGAGAGCGGCTTGTCGGCAATCGGGACACACGGTCTTCATCATTGGTGCTTTCATTGAGAGGCTCGATCGTGTGTCTTTCCTTTCCCATTCTCTTTTAATTTTTCTTTCTTAATTTTCGTTCCTTTAAAAAAAAAGAAATCGTCAAAAGCCAAAAAAAAAATCAAAATTAGTCCCGGAAGTCGAGAACGTAGGGAAGACAAAAAAGATATGGCCAATCGAGAGTTGAAAGAAAGAGTCAAAGGTTTGAAAGGCCAATTCAAGGCCATAAGCGAGAGCATAGAAGGTCGGTTTGGATCGCTCGACGAGGGACAGACCAGCACCAATGCTGCCGTGGCTCGTCTCGAGCAGTGCCTGGAGGAGGTATTGTGTGGGTGAACGCACGCGAGCGTCCCAGGCAACAAGAGCAGCAGTGGGCCGAGCACAACCTCGAGGAGGAGAAAGAGTACGAGCAGCGGTCGCAGGCGTCGAATATACTAGAGCGACCACGCGTCGAGAAACTGAGGCTCGTGCTCTCGACGTTCACGGGAACCAACCCTGACGCTTGGCTGAACAGGGCGATGCAGTTCTTCGACTTAAATGAGATTTCGCAACGTGACTAGGTTCGGTATGCCACGTACTATTTAGATGGTGAGGCAAACGTGTGGTGGCAGTGGCTCATGCGCGTGTATCGCGGGCGACAACAACCAATCCGTTGGGAAGATTTTGAACGCGAGCTCCTTACGCGTTTTGGGAACTCAGACTATCATAACCACAACAAGGCACTGACTCGGATCCGGCAGACGGGAAGTGTACGTGACTATCAAAAGGAGTTCGAGAGATTGGCGTGCCGGGTTCGCGGGTGGACATAGAGCGCGCTTGTAGGCACGTTTGTTGGAGGGCTTAGGTATGATCTCGCGGCCGAAGTGCGATTGGAGAGGCTGGAGACCATGCACAAGGCCATGGAGGTTGCTAGGAGATGGGAGGATCACTTGGCCACGACCGAAGGGGACGGGCAGATTTTCGTTTCCGGAGCCGCAGCGTGTGTTGGCGACCGCGGGCGCACCTAGTGCGAACGCGAGGCCGCCGGGCACCTTTAAGCCACCAGCAACCGAGGTAAAGAGGTTGACGGAGGAGGAAATGACGCGGAGACGTGAGAAGGGGCTGTGTTTTCGGTGCGAGGAAAAGTACACGCCGGGACATCGGTGCAAGCAGAATTACTTGATCGAGTTCGTGGACTCGGATGACGAGGAGCCGGTGATCGAGGAAGAACAGGAGGTGGAGGTCGAGGTGGCCAATGATGAGGCCGAGATCTCAGTTCATGCGGTGGCAGACACTAAAGGCCCGAGGACTATGAGGTTGCCGACGTGGTTGAAGGATCGGCGGGTTACAGTACTCGTGGACAATGGATCGTCTCACAATTTCATTAATGCGACTCTTTCTCACAAGCTTATGTTGCCCACGTCCACGATTGAGCCGTTCGAGGTTAGGGTGGCGAATGGCGAGTGCTTGCGGTGCTCGGAGATGTACTGGGCGTGCCGATCAGGTTTTAAGGAGTGACGGTGAATGCGGATATGTTTGCCTTGCCTTTGGTGGGGCCGAATATGGTGCTTGGGGTGCAGTGGCTCGAGGGACTCGGAGATGTGACGACTAATAACCGGAAGGGTGTGATGAAGTTCGAGGCCGGTGATAAGCTCGTTACTTTGAAGACTCGTAAAGGGGCAACTAAAGAGGTTGGTCTAAAAAGCATCGAGAAGGTGTGGCGAGGTGGCGGGCAGTTGTACGCTGTCGTGGTCGAGCAGACGGGCAAGGACGCGGAGGTGGTCGAGGAGAGGCATCGCGAGGTGCGTGACTTGCTCGAGGAGTTCGACCAGGTCCTCGGCGAGCCCAAGGGATTGTCGCCGCACCGGAGTTCGACCACCATATACCTTTGGTCGAGGAGGGTCGAGCAGTGCACGTGCATCCCTATAGGTACGCGCACTTTCAGAAGGCGGAGATCGAGCGGTAGGTGGGCGAGATGCTCGAGTCCGGACTCATCCAGCATAGCACGAGCCCGTTCTCGTCACCGGTGCTGCTCGCGAAGAAGAAGAACGGCACGTGGCGGTTCTGCATGGACTACCGCACTCTCAATGAGGCTACCGTGAAGGATCGCTTTTCTATTCCGAGTGTCGATGACATGCTGGACGACTTGGGTGGCGCGCGCTACTTCTCCAAGCTCGACTTGCGTGCGAGCTACCATCAGATCAGGTTGGCCAAGGAGGACGTGCCCAAGATGGCTTTTCGCACGCACCAAGGGCACTACGAATATCTCGTGATGCATTTTGGTTTGTGCAATGCGCCGTCGACATTTCAGTTTGCGATGAATTCCATCTTCAAGGAGTACCTTCGCAAATTTGTGTTTGTATTCTTTGATGACATCTTGGTGTATTCGAGGACTTGGGTGGATCATCTTGGGCACTTGCGGGTTGTTTTGGGGATCTTGGAGGCTAACTCATTCTACATCAAGCCGTCCAAGTGTTCGTTTGCTCAAGAGGTGGTCGAGTACCTTGGGCACTTTATTTCTCATGATGGTGTCAAGGTGGATCCAAGGAAGATTGAGGCGGTGGTGGGTTGGCCGAAACCCACAAGCTTGACGCAGTTGCGAGGGTTCCTTGGTCTCACGGGCTATTATCAGAAATTCGTGAAGGACTATGGGACCATCGCGAAGCCACTCACGGAGATGACGAAGAAGGGAGCATTTAAGTGGACAGAGGCGAGCGAGAAGGCTTTCGAGGAGCTGAAGAAGGCCATGACGACCACGCCCGTGCTCGCGATGCCGAGGTTTGATGTGTTGTTCGAGATTCACTCGGATACGAGTGACATTGGGATCGGGGCGGTTCTAGTGCAAGAAGGACGACCCTTGGCCTATCTCAGCAAGGCACTCAGGCCGACGCGCTTGGGGCTGTCTGCGTACGTGAAGGAGATGCTGGCTGTGGTCGAGGCCGTGCGCGTGTGGAGGCCGTACTTGCTTGGGCGACGCTTTCGGATTGTCACGGACCAGCAGCCGCTCAAGCACTTGCTCGAGCAAAGGATCGTGACGCCCGAGCAGCAGAAGTTCGTGTCCAAGTTGATGGGGTTCGACTTCGAGATAGTGTATCGACCCGGTCGCCAGAACACCGTGGCAGACGCATTGTCTTGCCGGGAAGACGTGGCCGAGCTCGACGCCATGACGGGGCCGACGTGGGCCGTTTGGGCCGAGCTTCGGAAGGCGCAAGACGAGAATGCACATTGCCGAGATGTGATCGAGAAGCTGAACATGGGACACGACGAGGACGAGGACCATGACATGCACGATGGCTTACTCCTTTATCATGGGCGAGTCGTCGTGTCCGAGGC
>CACSLK010000656.1:1182705-1204160 GCA_902706635.1 Striga hermonthica
TCGTTCCACGAGCACTACACTTATGTGCGCACTTCTGCCGTCACCCGTGCTTGCTCTTGCATGCATGGTAGGCTCTACTTGCGGCGTTCTTGAGCTGCCTAGCCACTTCCATATCACTGTGACCGGGCGGTCGGTCGCTGGCTTGGCCAACTGGCTCGGTCCCGCACTGGGCCTGCTGCAGCCCGAGCGCAGTCACTGACATGGACTGGGCTCGGCTTAGGCACAACTGGGCCTTACTGGCTGTGACTGGCACGGGCATGGGCGTCCGTGTGCGTTGGCGTGCCACTGGGCATAGCCAGCATGAACTGAACCTCATTGGGCACTTCAGGCGTTAACCTGGGCCAACTGGACATGACCCCGGGCACTGGCGTGCGACTGGCGCGACGCATGCACTTGACAGGGCCTTCGAGTGCTTGCTGGGCACAACCGACAGTCAATTGGACGCATGACATAACGACTAGCGCTGTCGAGCGCTGTGGGCGCCGACACTTGCGCGAGTGGGCACTGCCGGGCACATCTGGCACCGCGGGCAGGCGACTGGGCACTAGGACGGGTGAACTAGCGCTGGCTGACGTGAACTGGTAACGCTCGGGCGGTGCCAGGCGACCCTGACAGCACATGACGCTCGGGCGTGCTGTCGGGCACTGCCTGAGGTTGACTGGCGTGCGGTTGAACGCTCTAGCGTGCATTAGGAAATGCCGGCGTGTGCGGGACACTAACCGACTATCAACTGACGTGGGCAGTGACCACTCTCGACGCCCAACTGGGCATACACACATCATCCGCCCGACTGTCTGACTGCCGACGCTCTGTGACCGCTGTGTGCGGGCAGAACGGCTACGACCGGCCCTTGCTGGCCGTCCGGCGACTTCCTCCGACAACATCAACATGAGTCAACGTAATTTAATATGGTATAAATAAATACACCTAAATCGATCGAATGACCATGAATATAATTTAACATAACCCATGAGACATGAACGGTCGTCGCGTGCGCGACATGCGCATCCCATGGCTCCGATCGATTTCTTCGACCGATCGACAACTTCCTTCGACCATTGATACATGGCTGATCATAATATACCCAATAATAACTAATGAAACGTGAATCGCTCGGGAGTTGCCGAATAAAAATGGACATGGCTTGGCATGGTTCAAATGGTACGATCGAGAGAAAATATAGTCTATTCATGAACTTAGCTTCATGATTTTAACTTAGCATGATTGTATAGACATTAAAATAAGGTCAAGAAGAGATTATCCCTTTGATTGCTCGGTCAATTGTGCAAAGCTTCTCGTGATCACTTGTCCGTTAGGTAGCTTACGTGCGTGCGTGCATGTGAGGAAAGTATCTTAATCTCTCTTATCTCTTGCTTAATATATAGCTTAAGGGTTAAGCTATATTTTCACCCAACACTCTGATTTATAACAAGGTGAAAGATGGTAAATTTGGATGAAAAATGAAGTCAGGGGTGCTTGTCGTGTGTTTAGGGCCTTAGGTGGCCTCTTAAGCTTAGTCATTCCTAGGTGGCACATGGAGACATGGCTTAGTCATCATATGTATGCTATTAAATTTCCACCTAAGCTAAGTAGAAATCATGAAACTCACGTGTAACTTGCACACAATTCTCTCGGCAATTGACATGGCTTAAGGCCTAATGGCGCGCTAAGCTTAGACTAAGAACGATTGATGCTTAGTTAAGGATGATTGACTTGCTAAGCCGAGGATGACCGATCAACTTGCTAATAACGTGCGGTAATGAGCTAAGTAGAAATCATGAAACTCACGTGCAACTTGCACACAATTCTCTCGGCAATTGACATGGCTTAAGGCCTAATGGCGCGCTAAGCTTGGACTAAGCACGATTGATGCTTAGTTAAGGATGATTGACTTGCTAAGCCAAGCATGACCGATCAACTTGCTAATAACGTGCGGTAATGAGCTTGATTGGCGAACAATCAAGACATGATTAAGCACTACCTCTCGGCAATGCGACACTCGTGCGGATTAATGGCCGATTAGGCCAATTGATAAGATGATTAGCACATGATCAAGATGATTAAGCTCTGTAAAATTTTTATCGAGCGATTAAGCATGGTTAAACGTATAACATATGAAATTAAATTCTTAGAAATTATTCCGAGCATAAACATGAATATTACGTGATTACATGTATTAATGACATAGTGGGCTGTTACAGTTAGGATAAGAACTTACAGTTTTAAAATCTTCCGACTCTGAGACGTTTTTTATTTCCGCTGTTGGAGATTTTCTGAACCTCAGAGTTGTTGGATTGTCGGACTGGACCTCGCTATCGCGTCATCGGTTGCTTGTCGGTCTTTTCGGATCATCATGAACTATCGATTGATTAGTCAAACCACCCGGGACTCGTCTTTTTTTCGAAGCGGGGGTTGGACCACTGTAGCTCTCCGTTCAAATAACAGAATTTATGTGATTATGTGGATTTTATGAAATTTCATGGTATTGATTTATTTTGGGCTATTTATGATTATTTCTCGTTTAAAGCCATCACATTATATTGTCTTAAAGATAATATAATTTTTCGTCCGATAATTAGGTTCCTCGTATATTGTATTGGCATTATTAATATTATATTATTATTGTTATTATTATTTATACTCGAATAGTATTGAGTGAAATATATATATATTCTGGGTTAATTTTAATTATCGTCGTTCAATCGGAGCCGATCTAATTATTTTGGCTAAGTATCGAACCCGATAGAATACCTTGCTCGCGCGCCCGCGCCCTCGCGTGTTTATCCCGTAAGCCCTCGCCCGAGACTACCAAAACTCTGACCCCCATCTCTCTCTCTCTTTTACTTGTTGGGAAAGTTCCTTGTACCCTAGTCTTATAAAAGGATGATTAACCCTCAGCTCCTGACCTCACATTACGCTGCTACTGCACCATCTGCTTCTCTCTCTCGTCGCGTATCAGAACAGAAAAACGAAAAAGAAAAATTGTGTCTCTCATCTCTCGATCATAGTAGAAAAGAGAAACTCTCCATATCTCTCGTAATACTCTCTTTCTCAAACCTTCCCCCTCACTTAACTCCGATCGCCATCGTTCAGAGCACCCCAGCCGTCGTGCACCACCGCGAACAGACGCCACCATTGTGGTTCGAGGCGCGAACCACGCCTAGATTCGTTCACTGCCCGTACGTCGCTTCATTCTGCCAATTAGTGACCGCTAGTAGCTGTTTCCCACGCGAGACCATCGACAAGCCCTCCATCTCTTCACGTGATTCCAAAACCGCGACCAGGATTTCCAACAACCATCCTCGTTTGAACTGTGTTCCGCTACTCGTGTGTTTTGTTTGTCGCTCTCCAGCACCCCCAAAGAGCCCGCGCAGTCAACCGCGACCAAGAAACACGCTCGTCGGCGAGTCAAGCACCGCTGCCAAGCCCACACGTGCACTAACAGCCCTGTTTCAGCCCTCTCTCGGTCGTTTTGTGAGATATTCCCACGAACGGTACACGACGGCTCAATACGCTTTCGTTTATTATGTGTTTTAGCGATTTGAGGTGGTATATGGATTATTGCGTGATTAAAGTTTTAAATAAATTGTTTATGTGTATTATGTATGTGTGCTTCGTGGCTTGATGTTAAATTCATATCAAAGCATGCTGATGGTAAAGTTTCCCTCTAGTTATGTGTGTTATATGTGATATACGGTGTTCTTGTGATTCTTCGGAGTTGCTTATAATGTGGAGGTTTGTTGTTGAAGTGTCATTGGGAATTGCATGAGTTATCACAATTTACTGTCCATGTTGTGCCTCTGTTTTGGCCTTCAAGAACTTGTTCCTTGAAGTTATATTCTTGACATGAATTATAGCTTATCCTGTTAGCTTTCGTGGGCATTGAAATTTTGAAAATCTGATTTAAATTGAGTGAGATATGATTTTTACAAAACGATTTTGCAAAGCCGTTTTCTGTAAACCCGACAGCATATTTATATTAATTGTTTGGCTTTTTGATGCCCGAATGTGCTCAAATATGAAAGTGATCTTCTTGAAATATATAGCATTATGTGTTAGCTTCTTGTTAGTTTTTGAATCAAGTCAAAAGCATGTCTATAGCATGAGATATCCCAATTTTACTGAGGCTCTATAAGATGTAAAATTCTGTTCTCGGGCTGCAACTATGTTTCAAATGTATGATGGATAAACTATGATCAGATGCCCTTATTTGCCATTAGTGTCTTCAGGAATGTTGTAGCCTTATTTCATAGTTTTCTGTTGGTGCTTTAATCATGTCATTTGGAGGTCTATATCATGAGTTATATGACAATTACTAAAGCACTGTATGCAGAACATTTCAGTTTTCTGACTACATTTCGGTTATGAATGTTTGCTGAATTATCACATGGTAAATGAACTTATTTGTTTTTTATGCCTTCATAAGAATTGTAGATGCATGTTTTAGGGTTCAAATGCAACTGGAATCATGATTATAAGACATATGTGCTGCAACTTGTGTCGATTTCAAAAACGCTGCGCGGGTTAAGTTTTGAAAACTTAAGTTGTGTGTTTGGAAAAAAAGTTTACGTTTTACATGCGTGCCTAGATGAACTATATGAGCTGAGTTGAATCGAATGAATATTGTTATATGTGTGTTCATAAGTTGGATAGTTATTTATAGGCCTATTTTAATAAATGTAGGCGTTTGAGGAGTCGAGCCTCGACCGACATTCCACTACTTGTTGTGCTCTACCTTTTTTATAACCAGGTGGGTTTGTTATTCTAAAAATTTCTATGTCGTAAATGTTATCAATGTATACTTGTGGTATGATTAATCTATGCATGTGAATCATGTAGCCTTCGATGTGAGCTGTACCGACCGTCAAACGGTTATCCCCGTAGCTATAGAACGTACCCGTTGGGTAGTCTCCTTTTTGTGAGCCGTAAGACAAGGGCATGGGCCCTTGGCCGGTGATCCCCGTTGGTAAGACCAAGCCTTGGCCGGCGGGGTGGATTTACTCATACTGGCTAGCCATCGATATAAGCTGAGGGCCATTCGATATATTACCGGCAGTAGTCTATTCTTAGTTGTGCACATGAGTCTTGATTTTATGATATTATGATAGGAGATGGGATAGATAATTGCTTCGTATACATGCTGCGACCATACCTGACTTGCTTTATGATTACTGATTATCTTATGGTTAAAGTTTATTGCATAGTGGTGAGCACCACGGATTCCATATGTGCTGACCCCCACTTGTTTCTTCACAGATGCAGGTTTAGTAAGTGTGAGCACTGTGGACTGGAGCGAGTGGTGGTCGGTCTGTGAGACCAGATTATTATTTGTTGTGCTTCCGCTTATGATTTTATGAACTTGAGATTTTATGAGAATTTGGAATTTTGTCGAGGAAATACTCATTTGATATTATGGTAATATTATGGAACCCGGTTTGGGTGTTTGATGACATTGTGATGAACCCGTTTTGAGAGTTTGATTTTATGATTGATGTTTTGTTGACTGTTGATGTTGGTCTTAAATATGAGTAATGCCACAAATGTTTTGAAATGATTTTCGAAAATTTAAATTGATTTTTTCTGAAAAGCCAAGGGTTTTCGTTAAATCAAAGTGGGGCGTTACAATTTGGTATCAGAGCTGGTCTGTGTTTCTGTAGACAGCTTAATGTGAATTATGTGAACTATTTGAATATTATGATGTGATTATGACCACTCGCTCTTGTCGTGCCGCATCAACTCAAGTATGAGTACATAAGTGATTTCGAGATGATTATGTATTAATTGATATTGATATGATAAATCGGGGCTTAGAAAATCTGTCCACCTTTGGTTAAGTTTGAACTCTAGTGTTTAATGATGAACTCTATAACATTATATCTTGGGCTAAATCTTTTCTGCCTATTCAATGTAGAACTATGGCACGTCAAACTCGCAATAACCAACAACCACACATACATCAGCAACAGCCTCCCCCGCCTCCACCTCCACCCCATCAGCCAGTTCCTAACCAGGTTGATGATCCCCTCACTGTTGTTTTCCAGTTTCAGCGGCTGAGCCCATCGGCTTTCACCGGTGTTGAAGAGTCTACAGCCATGGCAGAATGGATTCGCAAGCTCGAGCGGATCTTTGATCTCCTGCAGTGCACTGATGCACACAAAGTTGTCTACGGTCGTTACCAGCTGGATGGTGATGCCGCAATGTGGTGGTCCAATTACTGGAGCCTGAGGCCAGACGAGTTTTCCAACCTGACCTGGGACATGATGAAAGAGGTAGTACTTTAGAAGTATTACCCCAGAGCTACCTACCGTGCTAGAATGGAGCGTGAATTATGGGATCTCCGTCAGAGGACCCATTATGTAGAGGTGTACGAGCGGGATTTCACCCGCATGAGTGCCTTTGCTCCCCACATGGTAAATACTGAGCTGAAAAAAGCCACCAAGTTTCGTGACGGATTGCACTTCACTCTCTGCATGCACCTTACCAGCCAGGGAAACCTTCCCTATGGCGAGACCATGATCCTTGCCATTCAGATGTAGAGTTGCCAGGCTCTCTATGCCCCTACTCCTTTTGCTCAGCAAGTTCATCCCATCACTTCGGTTCAGCCCGACTCTAGTTCGGGCAAAAGAAAGGCTGATTCCCACCGGAATAACTAGAAGGGAAAACATGGACGGATGATCGATATGAGGAGCACCCTGCCGCTCAGAGGCAAAATATGAAATTCCGTAACTACGGCCGTTACCACGAAGGAGAATGTAGGTACAATCAGAAGGTACGCTATAACTGTCAGCGCCCAGGACATTTCTTTAGCACGTGCGCTGCATCCCGGAGGCAGCAATCTTTCCTGCAGAAGCAACCTTTTCAGCAGCAGAACCAACTTCCGCCGCCACCTCAGCAACAGATTCAACAACATAAGCAGGCCCAACCGAGGTTAGACGAAGGAGGTCGAGCACGAGTATACACGATGGCCCATCATGAAGCCGAGCCTGACAATGGTTGAGCAGTTGACCGAATATCGGGCATGAGATGATAATTTGTTCCTTCTTTTGTTAGAACTTCATTTCTCTTTACTTACGGCAAACCTTGTTATTTTCTTTTGGTTGCAAGACATGTTTGAATATTGTCTTGAGACTTCTCTTGGTTGTTCAATTTCAGTAATTTTGAAACTTCGTTTGTCTTTTCTTTCTTTGCATAGAATGAGATTTCAGATGGAGTTAAAGATCTTAAATTTCTTTTGATCCTTATCTGTTCTCATAATTTAGTAATCTTGTTTATGACACCTTTAAGTCAATGCGAAAGGTTCAAGAGGGCAAGTAATGTTGCAAGTCTTGAGAATACCTTAGCATAGAGATGGGCGTAAATCAATCATTCATTTGTGATCCAATTTGAGCGTCATGCCGAAAGATTGTACAGAAGTCTTCGCACACCTGATCGGGAAGAACTTCGACAAAGTTCTAGAAATGCTATGGATTATGAGAAAGTCTTTAAGGAGGGTAGCGGGGGGAGTTGTGAGAAACATTGTGAGTAATCAGCCAATTAACTCTTGATGAAGAACGAGTACCCTGACAGCGAATTCGGTAAATTTGGATATTGTAGTTTGGACTAGGGTCGCAAAACACTAGGGGTTTTCCGATCTTCATTTACGTATAAACACAGGGAGATGTAACAGTTGATGAGGAATGAATCGTAGCTACTAGATGCGGGTGGTGTACGTGTACTGCGTGTTGGTGCCGCGCACGGGGGTGCCACGCTCGGTGATGCATCTCGAGTTGTAGGAAGTGCCGTGTGTAGTGTTCCGCGTTGCCGCATGCCAGGCCAGCCATTCATGTCACAACTTCCAAGTCTCTGGCGTGTAATGCGTACCGATTTCAGGTATTTTCATGTGAATTGCAATGACCTAAGTCTTGTTCGGAGGAATAATGAAGTGAAGCAACTTTGGAGGTTTTATCTTTAGGAGTTTTTGTACTCAATTGCAAGTTAGTTACCACGTGAAATGAGGAGCTTCGTGGTAAGAGAAGAGGCTACGGCCATGTTATTTCAGTTCTATTATGACTCTCGACCATGTCGATGATTTAGCCTGATGGTTGACTCCACCACTGGAGCTTGCGAGGGTGCATGACACGTTCTATGCCTCATGATGGAGGGAACGTGTGCGTGACCTCGAGGTACGTGTTGATTGTGATGAGCTACGTGATAGGCAGAACCCTACCCGTATGGAGGTACCGGTGACCTGTTGGAACTGAGGATTCATCAGGGGAAGGACGGAAAGGGGTATCATCAAAGTCCAGTGAGGGGGGGGGGGTTAGTCAAGTCGAGGGCGAGATGAACTGGAAGAGGAAGACTGAGATTCGAAGGGAGTACCCGAATTTCATGTTTTGATGATCTTCCCTTCGTTCTTGATTGTATCATGTTGAAGTCGTTTTTCTGAATTCCGAGGACGGAATTCCTTTTAACGTGGGTAGACTGTAACGCCCAGTTCAAATAATAGAATTTATTTGATTATGTGGATTTTATGAAATTTCATGGTATTGATTTATTTTGGGCTATTTAGAATATTTCTCGTTTAAAGCCATCACATTATATTGTCTTAAAGATATATAACATTCCGTCCGATTATTAGGTTCTTCGGATATTGTATTGGCATCATTAAAATTATTATTATTGTTATTATTATTTATACTCGAATATTAATAGTCTAATTGTTATTTATTTCCTTATTATTATAAATATTTTTGCGTGTAATATATATATATATATAAATATAATCTGGGTTAATTTTAATTATAGTCGTTCAATCGGAGCCGAGCAAATTATTTTGGCTAAGTATCAAACCCGAGAGAAGACCTAGCCCATGCGCCTGCGAACCCGCGCATTCAGCCCATAAACCCGCGCCCGAGACAACCAAAAATTCGGCCCCTATCTCTCTCTCTCTCTCTCTTTTACTTGTTGGGCAAATTCTATGTACCCTAGTCTTATAAAAGGATGATTAACCCTCAGCTCCTCACCTCACATTACGCCGCTATTGCACCATCTGCTTCTCTATTTCGTCGCGTATCAGAACAAAAAAAAAGAGAAAGCTTGTCTCTCGTCTCCCGATCACAACAGCAAAGAAAAACTCTCCATATCTCTCGAGAAACTCTCTCGCTCAAACCCTCCCCCTAACTTAACTCCGATCGCCATCATCCAGCGCACCCCAGCCGCCGTGCACCACCGTGAACAGACGCCACCATCGTGGTTCCACGCGCGAACCCCGCCCAGGTTCGTTGACTGCCCGTATGTTGCCTCATTCTGCCCAATTAGTGACCGCTAGTCGCTGTTTCCCACGCGAGACCGTCGACAAGCCCTCAATCCCTTCACGTTATTCCAGCACCGCGACCAGGAGTTCCAACAACCATCCTCATTTGAACCGTGTTCTGCTGCTCGTGTGTTCCGTTCGTCGCTGTCCAGAACCCCCAAGGAGCCCGCGCAGTCAACTGCGACCAATAAACACGCCCATCGGCAAGGCAAGCACCGCTGCCAAGCCCGCACGGGCGCTAACAGCCCTGTTTCAGCCCTGTCTCGGTCTTTTTGCGAGATATTCCCACGAACGGTACACGACGGCTTGATACCCTTTTGTTTATTATGTGTTTTAGCGATTTGAGGTGGTATATGGATTATTGCATGATTAAGGTTTTAAATAAATTGTTTATGTGTATTATGTATGTATTCTTCGTGGATTGATGTTAAATTTATATCAAAGCATGCTGATGGTAAAGTTTCCATCTAGTTATGTGTGTTACATGTAATATATGGTGTTCTTGTGATGTTTTGGAGTTGCTTATAAGGTGGAGGTTCATTGTTGAAGTGTCGTTGGGAATTGCATGAGTTATCACAATTTACTGTCCCTGTTGTGCCTCTATTTTGGCCTTCAAGAACTTGTTCCTTGAAGTTATGTTCTTGACATGAGTTATAGCTTATCCTTTTAGCTTTCAGTGGGCATTGATATTTTGAAAATCCGATTTAAATTGAGTGAGATATGATTTTTACAAAACGATTGTGCAAAGTCGTTTTCTTTAAACCCGGCAGCATATTTATATTAATTGTTTGGCTTTTTGATGCCCGAAGCTGCTCAAATATGAAAGTGATCTTCCAGAAATATGTAGCATTATGTGTTAGCTTCCTGTTAGTTTTTGAATCAAGTCAAAAGCATGATAAAATTATAAGAGGTATTATGTGTTAGCTTCCTGTTAGTTTCCTGTTAGTTTTTGAATCAAGTTTTTGAATCAAGTCAAAAGCATGCTCCAATTTTACTGAGGCTCTATAAGAGGTAAAATTATGATCTCGGACTGCAACTATGTTTCAAATGTATGATAAATAAACTATGATCAGATGCCTTTATTTGCCATTAGTGTCTTCAGGAACGTTGTAGCTTTATTTCTTAGCTTTCTGTCGGTCCTTGAATCATGTCATTTGGAGGTCTATAGCATGAGTTATTTGCTGCAAGTTGTGTCGATTTCAAAAACGTTGGGCGGGTTAAGTTTTGAAAACTCAAGTTGTGTGTTTGGAAAAAAAGTTTACGTTTTACATATGTGCCTAGATGAACTATATGAGCTGAGTTGAATCGAATGAATATTGCTATATGTGTGTTGGTGAGTTGGATAGTTATTTATAGGCCTATATTAATAAATGTAGGCGTTTGAGGAGTCGAGCCTCGACCGACATTTCACTACTTGTTGTGCTCTACCTTTTCGGTAACCAAGTGGGTTTGTTATTCTAAAAATTTTTATGTCGTAAATGTTACCAATGACTACTTATGGTGTGATCAATGTATGCATGTGAATCATGTAGCCTTCGATGTAAGTTGTACCGACTGTCGAACAGTTATCCTCGTAGCTATAAAACGTACCCGTTGTGTAGTCTCCTTTTTGGGAGCTGTAGGACAAGGGCATGGGCCCTTGGCCGGTGATCCCCGTTGGTAAGACCAAGGCGAGGCCTTGGCCGGCGGGATGGATTTACTCATGCTGGCTAGGCATCAATGTAAGGCCGAGGGCCATTCGATATTTTACCGGAAGTAGTCTATTCTTAGGCGTGCACATGAGTCTTGATTTTATGATATTATGATGGGAGATGGGATAGATAATTGTTTCGTATACATGTTGCGACCATACCTGAGTTATGATTACTGATTATCTTATGGTTAATGTTTATTGCATAGTGGTGTGCACCACAGATTCCATATGTGCTCACCCCCACCCGTTTTTTCACAGATGTAGGTTTAGTAAGTGCGGGCACGGCAGAGTGGAGCGAGTGGTGTTCGGCCTATGAGACCAGATTATTATTTGTCATGCTTCCACTTATGATTTTATGAACTTGATATTTTATGAGAATTTGGAATATTGTCGAGGAAATACTCCTTTGATATTATGATAATATTATGGAAGCCAGTTTGTGTGTTTGATGACATTGTGATGCACCCGTTTTGGGAGTTTGATTTTATGATTGATGTTATGTTGACTGTTGATGTTCGTTTTAAGAATGATTAACGCCACAAATGTTTTGAATGAGTTTCAAAAATTTAAATTGATTTTTCTAAAAAGCCATGGATTTTCACCGGTCTTGACCGCTACTAAACCAGTTTGGAGTGATTCTAGGTGTTAGTGAGTTGATTGAACCGGATTGGACCTGGACTGGCCTGGTTGACTCGAGTCAGGTGTTGGGGAGTCGTGGACCCGTAAGCTGGGAAAGTACTAGGTTGTGTAGAACTCGGACGCGTGCATTGGGACGCAGAGATAATGTTCGCTAATTATTTTCCCTATCCGCAAGTGTACGGCGTAGCTATAGGTAGTGGCGAACAAGGTCGTATTCCACAGAGATTGTAGTTAAATTAATACTAAAATAATGATGATTAAATATTATCTAGAGTAACAAACCGAGATGATGATTATAAACTAAAAAATTAAACTAAGAACTAATTTATCTAAAAAATAAAAATAAAATAAGATACAAAAGATAGATTCTAGGCTAAGTGTTCCTCGGAATTAATTCATAAAACATTTATATTCATACAAACCTTTTTTTAATTTTACCAATCGTAGAGATAATTGCAAAATTGATTTCAACCTTTCTCTTGAACAAGTAAGTCGTAGATACTAATTGTTATCTATTTCCTCTCGATCTCAAGATGAACAATTAACTCCCATGAGTTCCTAGGATTTTCGTTCTCTCGCAAGGTCCTATCAGCCTGTCGGTTTGTTTATTCTCTCACGTTATAAATTTCCAACTTCTAGCAATCAATTATCTCCTCTCGGTCTCAAATCGATCACGAATATGCATTCCCATCTACTCACACAATAACAATAAGCACAAGAAATTTATAAACGAAACATAAACCGAAATAAAATAAATAAAAACTAAGTCATAAATCAATCCGAGTACTAACAAATCCTAGAAACATGCTTTCAAAATAAGAAAAATAGATATAAAACATTGAGTACGAAAGAGGAAAAGAAAAATAAAGAAAAAGCTTATTCGGCTCCGTCGATCCCTTCTTCTCAACTTTCTCCCTCGTCTTGCTCGTGTTTCTAGCCTCCAAAATTCTCCAATGGTCTGAAACTAGGTCCACGACTCCTCCAAAAATGTGTTCAAGTGTTATATATATAGTCGGGGTCGAGTCCTAGTCGAAATAGATCGAAAAACTCATCAAAATAGGAAAAACGCGTAAGAGGTGTGCCCAAGGTCACACGACTCGTGTCACAAGTCACACGAGTCATGTGAAAATGCCATAAGCTCAATTCGTGACCCTCAGAACGACACAACTCGTGTGCACCTAGGAGATCAAAACAGATCCAAATTCGTCATTCTCAACTCAGTTTTTGGCTCCTGGTTTGTTTTCCAGCATCCCAGTCAACTCTCGGTGATGAACATACGTCCAGGTCGCCAGATATGACGAGGTCCAGCCACATTTCGGCGGCTCTGTCACCCTAGCGGACAACACTCATTCTCGGCAATCTCTGGACTTTTAGACGAAGTTTCCGACGACATCATGGAAGACAACTAGGTCGGCGCAGTATCTCCAGTTGTTGTCTAGCAACATGGTGGCGAGGTGGTGGAGTAGCCGCCACTCATCAATGGCCAGTTCTGGCCAACCCCGTGGCCGGTATTTCCTCCAGCGCACAGCTCCTCTCCGGCTTTCTAGGAGTCATAAGCGGCTCCATGTGGCCTGGTCTGAGCTCTGATGAGCGGCTTGGTATTCCGTTCTGAGCTTGGTCGAGCAACAATGGCGGACATGGCGGACGTACGTGAGTGAAGATGATGATTCTAATGCACTTCTTTTTATTTTCAAAAGACAATTTTACCCCTCAAGATATGTTGGGTTGGACCTTAGCATGAATTGGGCTCTTCAGTTAGGCCTTGATGGCTACTTCTGCACCCAATATAATTAATTTCATTGTCCATGTAATTGGGTTCGTCCTAACGTAAAGTTTGCACATCGTCTTTGACTGATTTTTGCCGTTTTCGACTCCAAAAATTAACTCAAACCTATTTTCTATGAAAACTCAAAATAAAATACCTCATCATAGCTTAATAAAATTAATTAAAAACATAATTAATCAAATAATAACTAACTATATATCAAACTAGAACAAAATGGACACGAAAATCACTATAAAATGCACGTGAAAATGACGCATGTCAAATCTCTCGAACTTAACCATTGTTCGTCCCCAAACAACAAATAAGAAAGGGTAAAATACTTTTTCCCATCCGAACTATCACGGTTTTGGCGCATCACCATATAAACTATTTTTTTTTACAAACCACCATATGAACTATACGGGTTTGTCAATATGCCCCCTAAACTGGATATAAAAGTGGTTTAGGGGGCACATTGACAAACCCGTGATAGTTCATATGGTGGTTTGTAAAAGTATTTAGGGGGCACATATGGTGACCAAACAGCTTTTACAGTCAAAACCACTTTTATATCTGGTTTAAGGGGCACATTGACAAACACATATAGTTCATATGGTGGTTTGTAAAAAAAAATAGTTTATATGGTGATGCGCCAAAACCGTGATAGTTCGAATGGGAAAAAGTATTTTACCCAATAAGAAAAAACAAACCACGTGCATGAAAAGTGATTTTAAACAAGAAAAGCATAAAGTCACTAAAATAATCAAGATAAATTCAAGTAATCTCAAATACATATGCCTCAACTCTTAACTTGATGAATTTTAAATTAACGAACTCTTAAATATGGTCAAATATATATGTGCCTCACTCAAATATCTTGTAACATATCAACATAAAATAGAAGGGTATGCTCAAGTTAGTTCGAAATATAAGTCAACCATAAGCTTGCAAATCATCTATACTTTACTAAATAAAATTAATGTACGTGAGCTAAGAATCAAAAGGTCTTTTGGGTTGTAATGTAGACTTTTTGGACAAGGTAAGAAAATATAGGCCAAGTAACTAAAAAAATCTAACAAGACATCGATGAAAAATCACCATCCTCTATCTCCATATATCTCCCTAGAAAAACATACATACGCAACTCTATACAGCACAATACCATATATGCAATCTCGACACCTGATCTTTTTTTTCAACTTTTTTTTTTCCTTTTTTTATAGAGACCTTTTTTTTAAGAGACCAATTTTTTTTTTTTCTTTTCCAAACAAGAATAAATTGTGGGGACATCCAAGTGTCCTACAATGATTTCCCATTACTCATTACTCATGACTCGACAAATCAAATCGAGAGTAAGAGGAGCAGAATCCCCACAATTCACCTTGCGAGCTCTCTTTATTTATTTATTATTTTTCAATCAAATGTCTCAAATAACAAACAAATCATAACCCATCTCCTACTCATTATCCTAAAACAAAGAATCACCGTAGCTCATCATCACATAAAGCTTTTTTCAACCCCAATATCTCCAAATAATTAAATCATCACCGAAGGGCTATCAAGAAAAGGCTCAAGGCTCAAACGGGCTACTAAGGATAAAATTTTAAGAAAAGGCTCAAGGCTCAAATCCTCTCCAAGACAAATAAATCATTGATTCAAAGCAATAAAGTTATTCATCAAGGCATATAATTCATGATCACCTTCACAATATTTTAATTAAAATAAGCAACCCTAAAAAATTCTTGTCTATCCACCAATCATCCGAAACACACACAAGACAAAGCAAAATATGCAACTCAAGCAAATTATTACTAATCTAAAAAAGCAAGTAAACGTGCATCCTATAAATAAAAAATAAAAATAAAAATAACCTAAAAATACATAAAAATAAAAACTAATGCAAACAACTATATGATATGCAATAAAGCGATAAAAACTCAAAATATACGACACCTCTGTCCCTAAAACTAATTCTTTGGAAAGGAATTAAGTTTAAGAAAAATAGATGGTATATCTCAAGTAACTAACCGAAAAGTCTAGCGAGATCCACTTTAATCAATCCTTGCACCCTTGAGCAAGATCATCTCCGCTTCGCTTGAACACTCGATCACCACCATTTGTTTTTTCACTTTTGTTTTTTTTCTTTTTCCATATTTAAAAAGAAAATGAAAAATAAAAAATAAAAATGAAAATAAAAGATGAAAAAAAATAAAAGCAATAAGCGATGGGTTGCCTCCCAACAAGCACTTAATTTGACGTCTTTAGCTAGACGTCTTTCGAGCTCTCAATAAGGGTCGTTCCCATTCATCCCAATCTCCTCCTTGATCTTCTCATGGCGTCAGCTACTGTCTTTTGGCTCTTGAATTTTCCAACCACGAGCAAGTTTAAAAGTTCGGTATTCATCATAGGCTCGAAACGTGATCTTACCAAGTTCCATGTCAATAAGTACCCATCCAGTGGCAAGGAATGACCTTCTTAAAATCAATGGTGTAATGCCCCAAAGATTTTTAAGACAATTCCGAACTTATCCAAAAATCAGTAAAACATTTTCGAACTCATTTTTTAAATCAAGGGCATTATTCACAACTTTAACATAGTCCAAGTCTTATCTTGACCCACGGGGATTCATAAACTCGATTTTCGCATATGGTTTTTTTTTTTATCCGAATCACGACATCTCACATGACATTCAGCTTACTCATAACAACATGAATAATCAAAACCAACATGATATTCAATTTAACATGTACTCATGAATATCTCAAATACCACAATTCAAAACATAAGTTTAAAAATTTGTTCAACATGTCTTATACGTCTCAAACATAGTTCATAAAATGCAGAAGCAAATGAAATAAACAAAAGACCACCCGCTCGTCTTTGCCTCGTCACGCGACAACTGCTTAACCTGCATCCATGAAGAGCAGGTGGGAGTGAGCACAAATGAAACCGTAGTGCTCACCACTATGCACATAATCAATAAAATGTTAAGATGGTATGGTCGCAACATGAATATAAATCAATCATCATCATGTTTCATCTCCTAACAATAACACAACAATAATTTCACTCATGTGTTCATCTATCATTAGCCGTGGAAAGGGGATTCATAAACCCTAACTACGGGAATGCGTGCCATGCAAGGACACAACCTTTCATAAGATCTTGAAGAGACTTGCATTGCAAGGGCAACCGTACTGTAACTCGACGGGGACAACCGTACCGACGGTCATAACAGCTCACATCGAGAGGCCACATGGTTGACATGCATACGTTGATCATACCAACTAAACACTTAAAAGCGTATGGCATAGATAATTTTATTAGTAAACCCACATGGATTACGAAGTAGGAGATAGCACACAAAAAGCCAGTGGAATGCGTGTTAGAGGTATGCTGTAAAAGCTATGTTTTGCAGATTCTATAAATTCCGTTTTGATCTGGCCATCATGTTTCGGTCAAAGTACATATGATTGCAGTTTATTTATTTATGCAAATCATACTCCATGTCTTATATTGAGATGGTGTGGTTCAAAGTGTTTCGAACATAAAGATCACCTATCGGTTCCTTATAAGACTAAACTATTCGTTCACAGTCTAGAAAGGCAGTGAGACCCCTCTTGGAAAAAGACTGTAGTGTATTCTTAATTCAGTTGGTCTTTGACTGAAGAATTACACTAGCACTTATGTTAAGTGTTGAACAGGACCACGGAAGGATAAGAATATGAGACTCACTGACTGTTGTTGTAACCTAGACCTTCAGTGATTGATGCGTTATCTTAAGCTGTAAGATAATATAAAATAGGCATATATTTTTATTTCTTATTTATTTGATTTACCAAGTGATTCCTATTTTATTAGGATGACATACGAGGTATTTTGGTAAGTAAGAATAATTATATGATGTGCTATTATAAATTATTTATGGTCACTATGTTCCAGTGCGCTGGATTCATGACATCCCCGAAATGAGCTCAGGAATGTACGTTATGTTAAACCCTGCAAGTAGACGATTGTCCGACATAATGATTAAGGATCTGAGTGGTACTAATTTCGAAAATGAATAAGAAGTTGATTAATTATTTTGTCAGTAATTTAATTAATCAACGGACATTATATCTTAAACATAGGGAGGTAAATCGATCAATCGGATTAATATTATTTAATCATAGAGGTTAAATCTATTGGTAAAATAGTGGCTAAATGGAAAGAGCAATAATATTACTCTAGTGGGATGTTTTATTATTTAATTCCATTAAATAGGAATTAATTTTATTACTATTAATTAATTTAATTAGGAGAATAAAATTCCTACTAGAATCTTCTCTTGGGATTAGGAGACTAAAGAGTCTTCTAGAAGAATGAGATTAGTAGAAAATATATTCTTACATTATATTATTAATTTGAGTAAACTTAGGTTTCCTAAATTAGGAATTAATTCTATTCCATGATTATTAATTTAATTAGGAAAGATATTCCTACTAGGATCTTCTCTAGTGTTAGGATACTAAGGAGTCTTCTAGAAGAGATGGATTAGTAGGAGATCTCCTTCCTACAGTAAGTTAGTATTGGATTAGAATTAGGATTCCTAGGCCTAATGGAATAAGCCCATATTTAGCACCTCCTTAAGGTCCCTAATGGAGCCTATAAATACACCATGTCCCAATCTCTCCTACATAGATGTGTTGGCCGATTTTCTCCTTTACATACTAGCGAGAAATATCTTTGTTCGAGAGTTAGGGAGATTCGATTAAACGCTCCACCAAGTTTGATCGAAGTAGGTGTTTAGGTAATCCATTAGAAGGCTTTTTGGTACAATATATTGAGCTTCTAATACATTTATAATTCCGGTCATCATCATCTTCTCATCGCTACCGATCGCCGCCGTCCGCCACCGTGAGAAGCTGCCGAAAAACATCGCTGCCGCCTTTCGCCACCGGAATCCACCCGAGCCCAGCCGATCGCTACTGCGAGCCACCGCCCGCAGTCGCGCCAAGCCGAGCCTAGTCCCAGCTCCCAGCAACGACGCCCAGTGATGCCCGGTCACCACCGCAAGTCCCCAGCGCCGTCTGTTTGCTCGCAGCTGCTAGTCGTCCCGATCGCGAGGTACCAGCGCCCAGTGATGACATCCGCGAGCTCTCAGTCCGCACCTGCTGCCGATCGCCCATCGCCCTAGGTCCCAGCGTATGCCTGCCACGCGCACGGTACTCCTTGTGCGCCCTGGCAACCCGCGGCGCCCGTCCGCGTGAACGCACACGCCCAGCGCCAGTCCGCGTAGGAGAAGGAGTCCTGCCTGCACGCGCGCACTCTCCCAGCAGCTGTCAGCGTCCGCGCGTCCCAGCTGTCCTGCGCGTTCGCCCAGTGCCCAACGCACATCCGCTGCAACCCGCGTACCCGCACGCTGTCCGCGCCCGACGCGCACGAGCTACCTGCTGCACCCGACGCCGAGACCGAGCCACCGTACAACCGTGATCCATTTGACCTGTCGATTAGAATCGACTAAAGGCCAAATCTATCCACCCATTAGATTGTGGTGTTCAGATGAACTTCATCAACTATACTCTACATCATCTCAAAGTCGACAAAATTTTTAAAAGGTAAACGTCTATATCCTAACTATAGATTCCGCTGCGTTAGGATTTATTTCGATAAAGTTCAATACTGTGCATGTTGTTGTTGTTCCTCACAGAACCCAACAACTGGTATCAGAGACCAGGTTTAATTCAACCTCGTGCACAGTTTGAATTTTGGACTTTGCCTGTCTACATGAATTATGTGCGTACGGATGCAGCGGCATAGTAGATTAGAAATTGCAATAAGTTTTTGCAGGTGTTTCGAATCCGACTATTGTGGCCCGTATGTATGGATTTAATTCATGCTGAATGTATGCTGTTTTTAAAGCCTTGGACATGTCAAGGAATTTTTTGGGTTGGTGGATGCTTGTAATAAATTATTCGCGCGGTGGGACACCGCATAGTTTATTGCTTTCATAGAAACTCATGTACGGCTCCTGCGTGGGTCATAAGATGAATTATATAATTGTTTTGTATTATTCATTATTGATCCGGCGGGCGTGGACCAACCTTGACGGGGCGAGGCGATAAACACGTACAAGGATGCCATGGTGATGATCCAATGGCGACTTTCTCGGGGACAACCAATTCAGTGAGAGTCACTGCGAAAGGGGAGTTCCAATACCTGAAACGGAGAACACACTCAACAAGGACAGGACAGTGTTTTCTCCGTAACATTGGAGATTGATTAATGGCCATGATAGTTGAATTATAGTTCCTAGATTATTATTGCTCATTAATCATGCATGTTTTATGTGATTGCTTATGTGCGAAAACTATTTTCTTTTGGAAAGAAATTATGTTCAAGCAGGCAAATATGTCATGGTTACAGGAGTCTTTTCTCAAATATGTTTTAGAAAATCCCATAAAATAAAAATTATGTTAAGTGTGTAATGGGTTGAAATAAATTACATCCAAGGCCTCCATTATAGGTTTGTCAGTGAAGTGATTTAATTCGAGCCCAAAGGACGTTTTATTTCACAGTTCACAAGGACGAATCTCCTTCGGGATGGTTATAGTGAGCTATTTCAAAAGCGTACGGGTCACACAAAGGTGGACGTATAATTTTGGTAGTAAACATAGTACCAATTAATGGGTTACACTTAAAGTTCAAATAAGGATAAGGTCGTTTTTATTCGTTTATAAGTCAATTGCGCTGGCCAAAATATGAAACCGACAATTAGTTAAGTATTGCTCGACAGTATGTTAAGCTAATGGGATTTATCCCTCCTCTTGCGAATGTTTGAACCATAGACGTCCACACTCCGTGGCCTGCGGGGATTCGGTGTTTTGAGGTGTTGGTGAATTTATTTGAATATTGTTACATGGGATCAATATTTGATGTTTAAATTCAAAACTACTTGACTGAGTAAAGTCTATGTTTGCATGATCCCAAGAAATCAAAATGTCTTTCAATCCGTTGTCCGTAATTCTCAAAGAAAACAAACTTGTTGGTCCCAATTATATTGACTGGAAAAGGAACTTGGATATTGTGTTAACTGCTGAAGGGTACAAATTTGCTACTGTTGAGGCTTGTCCGGCTGTGCCTGCTGACAATGCACCAAACCAAGAGAAAGAGGAGTATGCTCGGTGGAAAAAGGCTGACGAGATGGCAAAGTGTTACATCTTGGCATCTTTGTCAAATGTACTTCAACATCAACATAAGTCTATGAACACTGCAGCAGAGATGCTTCTCAATCTCAAGGAGTTATTTGGTAATCAGTCGCGGGCTGCCCGACAAGAAGCCATGAGGGTTCTGATGAACATGACCATGCGCGAGGACACTCCCGTAAGGGAACATGTTCTTGCTAGGATGGCCCAGCTGAATGGGCTGGAGGTTCTTGGGGCTTTTATTTGTTAGAGGTATGCTGTGAAAGCTATGTTTTGCAGATTCTATCAATTCCATTTTGATCTGGCAATCATGTTTAGGTCAAAATACATATGTTTGTAGTTTATTTATTTATGCAATACATACTCCATGTCTTATATTGAGGTAGTGTGGTTTGAAGAGTTTCGAACAAAAAGATCACCTATCGATTCCTTATAAGACTAAACTATTCGTTCATAATCTAGACTGGCAGTGAAACCTTACTTGGAAAAGACTTTAGTGTATTCTCGATTCAATTGGTCTTTGACTGAAGGATTACACTGGCACTTATGTTAAGTGTTGAACAGGACCGCGAAAGGCAAAGGTTATGAGACTCACTGACCGTTGTTGTAACCTCGCCCTTCAGTGATTGATGCGTTCTCTTAAGCTGTAATATAATATAAAATAGGCATATATTTTTATCTCTTATTTATTTGATTTACCAAGTGATTCCTATTCTGTTAGGATGACATACGAGGTATTTTGGTAAGTAAGAATAATTATATGATGTGCTATTATAGATTATTTACAGTCACTATGTTCCAGTGCGCTGGATTGATGACGTCCCCAAAGTGAGCTCAGAAAGGAACATTATGTTAAACCCTGCAGGTAGACGATTGTCTGAC
>CACSLK010000656.1:1263570-1274662 GCA_902706635.1 Striga hermonthica
CCATGGGGTAAGTTCTCTCTCCAAACTCTCTAACAATTCGAGATCTTCCCAATCCATCTCGTCCATTGGCACATAAGACATATTTTTTTTTTAAGACTCTAAAAAAAAGTCAAAAAATAAATGAAAAATTCGAACAAGAATTTCGAAAATTTCGACCCAAAAAGAAGAGAAATTCGGCCCCTCAACAAAAGGTAATAACCGAAAAAAATCAAACAAAAGGACTAGATGACACTTTTTTTTTACTCACGAATTTTTTTTCGAAAATTTGGACAAAAATTCAAAAAAATTCGAACCTAAAGAAACAAAAATCGGACCAAAAAAGAAAAAGAATGGGATAGAAAAAGTTAACGAACACCCAATCGATCACTCTCAATGAAAGCACCAATGATGACGGATCGTGTGTTCGTTACCCTCGACTTGTCTCGATCACGGCTTCGCCACGGCCTTGCTCTCGACGATAGGTGTGATCGACTCGGTTATTAGCCTAACTCTCTCACGATACTTGAGTTCACTCGGGCATTAGCCTCGCTACACTCTTTTGAACTAGATCGGGTCTTAGCCTCTCTAACTCGGTTGAACTGGCTTGGGTCTTAGCCTCACCAATTCGGTTGCATGATCGAATTCTCACGAACCCTAACACACGGTTTGAACAAACGTTCCTTTTCTATTTCATCAAATCCACGACATCAAAAACAATGAGGGATGATCCCTATTTATAGATCCTAACTATGACTAATTCTAATCTACCTAGGAAACTTATTAAAGCAATAAAATATTAAATTTCTAAACATTCTAGATATTATTGTGCAAGAAGGAAACTAAATATACTAGAGTCCTAATTGACTAGATCTTGATCTTGCTTGGCTTGCACTCCAAACAATTCCAAACTCACGCCCTAAGTATTTGCACGCCGCCTCTCTCTTGCCTTATGCGTGCGCGCCGCCCATCGGGGTTTCCTAATCCTCGTCGCGCGCGGCTTCGCGCGCGCGCGTCTCGCACGCGTCACACGCTGCCATGGTCTCGCCTAGTCCCGTGCGGACTAGGCCTCATGCGCCTGTCAACCAATCGCGCGCCGACGCGCTCGCCCAGCTGCCGCCGCCTTCCTCATGCGCGTGCGCGCCATCGCTCAGCACTCCTAAGCCCGCAAAGTTTAGGTCTTGCGCATGTGCGCTCCACTCGCGCGCTCTCGTTCGTGCCTCGCTTTCGCCGTCCACCTTGCACGCGTCCTCGCCACTTGCACGGTTGCTGCCCATGCTCGATGCCCCCGCATCCTTCTCGCGCTCGCCTGCCCGCTCGCGCATACCATCGACGCCCGTGTCCCGATCGCCTATCGCGCACCCGCGTACACCCGCGGTTCCATGCGTATCGCCGACCCCCGCAGCTTGCCTACCTCCTGCACATGATCGCGCGTCACTTGCGTCCAACATCTCGGCGCCGCTTCTCCATTTAACGCCTCGACCCTTCGACCTCTTGCGTGCATCACCGCACGATGCGCGCCATACGCCCGATAGCCGGTCCTCATCGATCCCTTTGTCCCCTGACGGCCATGGATCCCAACCATCCAAACTAATGCAGTCACCTGCACGCCATATCCAGCCATCTTCCGTTCCTAGCCTTCCTCGTCTTTGAAACTCTGAACACCACGCTCGTTTCTTTCTAGTACACGGTCCACAACATTGGCTTGCCTTTCGCGCCTTTCTTTTGCGTCGTCTTTTGGCCCGGCGCTTCTTGACCTTCAACCTAGCCCGTGGACCACATCCTTTTAGCCAATCTCGTACACCTGATGGCCTGTATATTGGACTTGTCGGCTCCTCTAGCATGTTTTCCAGCCATATGTCGAGACCATCGTCACCTTCCTCGTCGGACTCACCTGGGTTGATGACCACTTCCGTATCACTGACTGCCGGCGCGCTGCTGCCGTTGCGTGCGGGCAACGCGGTCACGGCCGGCCCTTGCCGGCCTTCCGGCAACAACTCTCGAGCACTTTAACTTCAAATGACATGACATGAATATAAATACTGAATTAATCTTGAAAACATGAATTTTGCACGAAAGGCTGGACTTGGCCGCGGCGAGCGCACCGTGCGCCGCCAACGGAAGTAAGCCGTTTTATGACCCAACTGACTTTTCTCTCGGCAATCAACTCAATACTGAACATGAAATATTATTTGCTGAATAAATTGACATGACATGTTCGATGGTTTGATACTTAACACAAACATTAGCTATGCGCGGCCCGTGGTACGCGCTACGTGCGCGGCCACGCCCCTCGGCCGAATTACCGCACAACCATGAACTCACTCCAAACAATACCATCTGACTGATCATGATTTTGCATAAATTAACTAGACATGCGAGATTTGCTCGAAGGATTTCACATCATAACATGAACGTGCTTAATATACACCACACGCACGGTCGAGAACAAAGTAAGCTATGTCATGAACATGTCTTACTCAATCTTAATCTTAAAATGACTTTAACATAATCTAACCAGGTAATACTGATGTTACCTTCTTAACAATCGGCTAACTGCTCAACTACTCGGAACAACCGGAGCCTCCGTGCGTGCGCGTTGTTCTTGGTGATGGTGTGCGGTGCGGTTGCTTGTTATGCTGCGGTAGCTTACAACTTAGGCACTCAAATTCTCTCTAACTTTTAGCTTGGTAGTACATAATAGGGGCTGAAGAAATGGAAAATTTCTCCCCAATACTCTCATTATATACCAACCGAAAGGGAAGTGGAGATGACGTAGGGCCTTAGTGGCCTTCCCAAATAATGACACTTGCTAACATTTTAGGGGTTAAAAATTGATTAATCACCCCTTAATTCCTCTTGAGTTGCCACGTGTAAGCACTTAAGGAGAAAGAATTTATTTCCTTGACTTGAAGAAAGGCTACGGCTTCCAAAATTAAATGGAGGAATTCGGAAATAATGCAACGACTTTTGACAAATTAAGCATAATTAATTAGTCATTAACCATCACTTTATGCTTAATTAATTATTAAGCATAATACTTAATTACCAAAATTATTCCGAACGTAAATGGAACATCGAAAATAATTTCGGGTAATCTCGACTGAAATAATTAATTTCGAAAATAATACTCAAAAATATTATTATATCGAAACTAAAACATGATTTATATTATTATTAACATGACGGGATAAACCTGACTGAATATTTAATTTCGAACTCATTAATAAAAGAAATGAATCAGAATTAAATCTGGAAACTTATCCAGTTACTGATATAATTAAACCGAATAATTTATCGACCAATAGTCGGACTTTAACTGAAACTGAATAAATGACTTGAATCTAACTTTTTTTACGCTTAACTTAATTAATATGTTAACATTGGAATAATTAATTCCAACCTGCTGTTGTCCATTTATTAATATAAACGGACTGAGATTAATTATTATCAATGACTCGGTTAATAAATAAAATTAACCGAATAAATATTCGACTTAACGTCGAATTTGGAATTTAACTAACTGAATAACTTGAACTTGAACATGAACATGATTATTTATTAACAAAGGCTAGCTTGAAACTAAAAGGTAGTATTTTCCTTTATTAATAAAACTCGGGGTGTTACAATCCATCCTCCTTAAAATATTTTCGTCCTCGGAAATATTAAAACTGGACATATAAGCTTAACATAAAGCTTATACTTACTGATTACATGACTTGAGAATTCAGTACTTTTAATACTGAATAATGGATTTGAACTGAGAATCATCAATTCACAATTAAGTGAATTGTTAGATACTGCTGACTGAGAATGGACACTTTTCTGAAATAAAGTGTTCCCCTGATGAAATTAAAAACATATTTCTTGAGCATACTGGTCATCATCTCCTGGTTGATTGCTGATCTTCGGTCTGAACGTTAGTCATGGAAAACTCCAGTCGTTGGTACACACGGAAGATTCCAGAGATACGCATATGTACAAATGAGGATAATTAGCTATATCGGTAATTACCTTTCATGAACGTCTGCTCGATAACGCGGCACATCGTTCGCGGCACATTGTATTGCAGCACACCAGCTCTTCATCAAGTGAGTGCGGCACGCCTGCATACAGCACCTGGCAAACATTGCACCTACGTTGTCGACGTAGTATGATCGTATCTATACCTCAAGCTAGTAACCTCAATGTACTATAATGCTAACTCTCTGTAATCTCCCACTGTACTGTGATTTAGGCATGGCATACTTCTTTTCCTATGTCATGCATCCTTGAATGGAAAGCTCGGTTTGTCATCATGGCATGATCNNTATGTCAACCTGTGGTACCTGCAACTATTTTTCCTTCCCCTGAGGTCAAACTTAACCTCAAGAAAAGTCTATGAGTTAATCTTTCCTGCGATTTCTCAAATTTTTCTGAAATTGAGAATCGAGGCACTGATTATACTTGAAATGACTGATACGTCTTGTCTTATTAGACAGACTATCCTTGATCTTGACATGACTGGCCTGAATATTCACATAACTGAATAATCATGACTTGACTTTTTACATGACTGAATCATCTTTGCCTGAACGCTGAAAGCTATCCCGAGAAAACTAAATAGTCGCTTCGGAATTCGGAACATGACATTTACTGATTCACTTGACTTGATATGGTGCGACTTCAAGTTTCCAGGTAAATTTGGACTAATGGTCTGTATATCAGACCGCCACATTTAACCCGGCTGAACAACTATTATACATCGACCTTACATCATGAATATAGACTGTAAATCGTGAACATGAATTTATAACTCTGTACTGTATAGGGCTGCTCCAGTATCAACTGGTCCCGTAAGTACAAAGTAATTAGCTGATCTTGATCTTTGAAAATCATAACTTAAAATATCATGACTGATAAAATACATGACATGACTGACTTGAAAGGTTGTTATTACATGAAATCATACTGCTCCGGTCCCAGCTTCAAGCCTCCATGGTAACCCGGCTGAGTGGCTCTTATTTCAAGCCTCCATTGTAACTCGGACTACTGACTCTTATACACTGGAATCCGTTACTTTAACAATGGCTTGAGAATTATAACAACCTTTAACATGAAAATTTTTGCCCTGAACTTGATTTACTGATCTGACTTAGGAACCTTGAGTCTATTCATCGAATTGAATCAAGGAATTCCTCCCTGGAATCTACCAATTGGTTGGAAAAATAACAATTTTCAATAGAAAATATCTGAGGAACATGATTGTTAAGATTTGTATAACATAAATGCTTACAAATCTCTTGACGGGTCATTAACTGGACCTGAATAAATCTAGAATTGAATCTAGAGTATTCAAACTTAGCCCCTTTTCTAAAGTTCTGAATTCTGATTCAAACATCCTTACTGATGTCTTTATTGGAACTGATCAATAAAGCGCACAAATCTCTTGACGAGTTGCCAAAAATGGCCGATAAATACTTACATGAATCCTGAGGAAATCTAGAGTCATATCTGAGTATATTGAACTCTAAAGTCTGAACCTGATTCGAGCATCTTAACTAAGTCCTGATAAATTTCTGAGCATAGACAAAGTAATATGTTTATAACTAAAAACATAAATCAACACTTACCTGTAGTCGGCGAGGCGTGAGCGTGACGGTTCAGGTTTCCTGAAAATTTTATGACTGATAAAACTTTTCAGAGACGCAGAAACGTGCTCTGATACCATTTGTAACACCCCGCCTTTTTACTGAAATTCAGAATACGCTTTTTCGTAAATTTTTTAAATAAATAAATAAAATATTTATTTTGCGAAAACTGACTCGGAGTGTTACCGTAAAAATCTAACCTTTTTCAAAAACCGTTAATTTTAAACTGGTAATAAAACGGTTGCATAATATTTTAACCGATTAGTGTCGGATCAAAAACTGAGTTCATGTACTGAAACATTAGCGGAAACATTAGCGTAGCCAAAACATAATATGTACACATAAACAAATGTCCTGAACAGCACGTCAGCTCACTCCTCGTCCCCGACTCTGTGACCTGAAAAACATGAAATACATGGTGATATAGGATATTATACTGGACCCGGTTTAATGGATAAAGCGGATACATATTGGAAGATAAGCTCACTAAGACATCTAAGCCCAACTTGAGCCCACAAGGTACACTCCCCCTATAAAAGGGGGCCAAGGTACCTCATTCTCTCATTCTCTACTCATTACATTACTTCACTTTCTCTCTCTTGATCTGGGCACTGACTTAGGCATCGGAGGCCCGACGCCGGGGCCACCCCCGGCGTTGGGTTCTGCAGGTACGGAGGCCGGTTCGAGTTGAAGGAGCCCGGGTGAATTATATTCACTTCATTGGCGCCGTCTGTGGGGACCCGTCAAAAAGTCATGCGGAGTTCCGACTGAAAAAATTGGAAAACCTCCTTCTTCTCCACCGGCCACCGTCACCGCCGGCCGCCACCTTCGCCGCCGGCCGCCGGAAAACGTGCTCCGATCGGAAAATCGTCAACGTCACCGGATAGATCTCCTCAAGGTGAATCTACCCTTAAAATTTCATGCAAAAAATCATCCGGGAAGGTGGTTAATTTCGTGGTCAAAGGTTCCAGATCTACAAAAATTTTGGTCAAAATCGGACATTCAAACGCATTTTTCCAACGATCCGGGAGGGCTATGAGAAATCCGAGGGTACCACTGGAATCCTCTCGACGAGACGAATCTCCAGTTATCGATCTTTACCGGACGCCGCCACCCGCCGCCGGCAGCCTCCGCCGCCTTCGCCGTCGGCCACCGCCAAAAGTCGTCCGATCTGAAAAACTCGCACAACATCGCGAAGCTCTCGTCGAGCTTGTTCTACCCTTAAAATATCAAGCGAAGATTCCTCCGGGAAGGCCGTCGATTTTGCCGGTCAAATTTTATGGATCTAGGATGTGGGCGGTCAACTTCGATCTTCTTCCTCGATTTCGCGGTGATCCCCGAAGACTCACTTTAAGCCGAGGGCACCGTTGAGGTCTTCTCGTCAAGGCGCGCTAACGGACTGTCATTTTAACCGGAACTGATGGCTCTCTCAGGCGGTATTTTGCCAGTCATTTCCGCCGGAGTTAGGTGTAGGTCGCAACTCCTGACTGAAGATTGGCGAACAGCTCTCAGATCCAGCGCAGCTCGCGCTCAGCACTGTGGTCCGTAGCCGAGGCCCAACGCGTTGCCCGCTGGAGGAACCCTGGTGTCCAGTATCCAGCTCATCAAGAAGCCCAATGGGCGGCCCAGCAAGAAAGCCCCGCAGCCCACCTCTGCTTCATCCCATCGCGTGGGCTGCATCCGGCCCGCGCAGCCCGTTGCTCTCTCAACGCCTGACCCGCGTGAGCCCGGCCTCAGCCCGCGTTGAGCCCGATCTCCTTCCAGCAATTGGCCCGCCTAGCCCGCGCTTCAACCCGCAAGAGCCCGTCCCTCCTTCAGCGTACAGCCCAGCTTTCAGCCCATCCGCTTCAGCCCGCGAAGGCCCAATTCCGGCCTGCTCTTCCCCAGCCTCTTCCTAGCCCGTCTCCTCGGCCCAGCTGTGGGGTTTGCGTGGCCCAGATCACCCTTATGCTGCCCAACAACATAGAGATGGCCAAGAATGTAACCAACTTGGTCCAACAGCCCCATTTTGTGCTCAAGACTTATTCGAGAATATTAAACGCGGACCGTAAGGTAATTTGAGATATCATTCTCATAATGGAGGTATGTCACTAATTTAAATTTGAAGACTTGAGGATTTAAATTCGATTCATTCACGAATATTATTTGATTGGATCGAGGATACATTATCTAATTAATTCATGAGGATTATGCAACTTTTCCGTGGAAATTATTTGACTTAATTGAGGGGATTACTTGACTATATCGAGGATATGTCATCTTGTTCGAGGAAATATTATTTTGTTCAAACTGATATTCGATGTGATCGAGGACACATTATTTAAGTAACTCGTGAGGATTATGCGACTTTTCCATGAAAACTATTTGACTTATTAGAGGAGAATTGTTTAATTTGCTCGAGATATTATTTGATTTATCTGTGGAGGTATTTGATTTATTCGAGGATGTGCTATTTAATGTATTTTTGGAGGTATTTGATTTATTCGAGGAGGTGCTATTGGACTCATTTGAGGATAATTATTTGAGGAATATATTTCATTTGTGCATAGACAATTATTTGATTTGCTCGAGATAACACTTGATTTATTCGTGGAGTGTGATATATTCATGTATATACGTGATTTATTCGTGGACATTATTTGATTTTGTCGAGGAGACACTATTTGGTTTATTAGTTGAGGATTATCTGATTTATTGGAGGATATATTTATTTTGCTTGAGGAGATATTACTTGATTGATTTGTGGAGATATTATGTGATCTATGCGTGGATGTTATCTGATTTGGTCAAAGAGATGTTATGCGATTTACGTGTGGAAATATTTGATTCGTTCGCGGAAATATATGATTTGCTTGAGGAGATATTGTTTTGCTCGAGGTTACATTATTTGGATTATTCGAGGAGATATTATTTGAACTGAGGAGGTGCAATTTTATTTATTTGTGGATGATTATTTGACTTATTTGAGGAGAATATTTGATTTATGCATGGAGGATTATTTGATTTGCTCAAGCGATTATTGGATTTATTTGTGGATGCATTTGATTTATTCGAGGAGGTGCTATTTGATTTATTGGTGGATGCATTTGATTTATTCGAGGAAATATTACTTGACTCATTCGTGTCCATATTTGAATTTCTGTTGAGGAAACGACAAAATAACTCGAGCCTTGACGAGCTATGGCGGACGAGCTGTTGAGTGTCGAGGAAAAAATGAACGAACATGGATCCATCTAAGAAGGGTGACAAGCAGGGACGAGCCTAGATGATGTCGATCACCGGTGGCGATTTCAAAAGGAACGAGTAGCAATCATTCTCTTTTGGAAAGGTAAGACAATTTGGAGCGGTATTCTCGACCTTCAGGTACAAAGCTATTCTCGACTCTTGTTCGGTGGTCGTGTTTAATCGACAGGGGTTTATGGTCATTCTTTGTGTACTCTGGACAAACTGTTGAGGAGATTGTGATGCATATCGACATGGTTGAGATTATTATTTGGATGACTAACAAAATGATTGGGTGTTATTATATCTTGTCATATTCGATGTTTTCCTTTTCGACCTCAGTGGCAGGTCGAAGAATTCGAACACACGTTACCATGCACAACCAGGAAAGGGAGGTAGAAAAATACATTCAACATTTTTTATCTCGTTCGACGCAATTATACATTTGATGATACTAACGGAGAGGATCAATTGCTATCATATCTTGTTGTGCTCGATGTGTTTCTGTTTGACCTCAGTGGCAGGTCGAAGAAAAAATCCACCATGACTAAGCCTCCGGGCTGGGTGATCGCTTGTTTAGAACACCCCCTGGGGTGGGCAGGTTGGTCGCCTGTTTAGAACATTCCTCGGGGTGGGCAAGTGCCTGAAGAAAAAAAATCCACCATGACTAAGGCCTCCGGGCTGGGTGGTCGCTTGTTTCGATAGGCCCCATCGGGGTTGGCAAGTGCCTGAAGACAAATTCCACCACGACTAAGGCCTCCGGGCTGGGTGGTCACTTGTTTAGTACACCCCTTGGGATGGGCATACTGACCCCCTGTTTCGAACATCCCTCGGATTGGGTGGGCAAGTGCGAAGACACGGATAGCTCGAGCAGACCTCAAAGGCAGGTTGATGATTTCTATTCGATTCTGTTTGATCTGGTATTATTGTATATTTGTTCCTAACCCAGTGGCAGGTTGAGGGAAGCCAAAATCCACCATGACTAAGGCCTCCGGGCTGGGTGGTCGATCCTAGTGTTGGGTTGCGAAGACACGGATAGCTCGAGCAGACCTCGGAGGCAGGTCGATGATTTCTATTCGATTCTGTTTGATCTGGTATTATTGTATATTTGTTCCTAACCCAGTGGCAGGTTGAGGGAAGCCAAAATTCACCATGACTAAGGCCTCCGGGCTGGGTGATCGATCCTAGTGTTGGGTCGCGAAGACACGCATAGCTCGAGCAGACCTCGGAGGTAGGTCGATGATTTCTATTCGATTGTGTTTAATCTGGTATTATTGTATATTTGTTCCTAACCCAGTGGCAGGTTGAGGGAAGCCAAAATCCACCATGACTAAGGCCTCCGGGCTGGGTGGTCGATCCTAGTGTTGGTTCGTGAAGACACGAATAGCTCGAGCAGACCTCGGAGGCAGGTCGATGATTTCTTCTTGATTATATTCGGTTTGTTATCATTGTACATTTGTTCCTAACCTAGTGGCAGGTTGAGAGAAGACAAAATCCAGCATGACTAAGGCCTCCGGGCTGGGTAGTCGATCCTAATGTTGGCTAACAGATTTATTTGATTTGGTTTCGTGCTATTTATGCCTCTGACCTCATTGTGGAAGGTCGATCGAACTCGCTACGGATAGCTCGAGCAGACCTCAGTGACAGGTCGATGATGTCTACTTTGTTTTGTTTGATCTAGTATTATTGCATATCCGTCCTTAACCTCAGTGGTAGGTCGGGATGGAGCTCATTACAGATAGCTCGAGCAGGTTAATGGCTTTATTCAATTTGGTTCCGAGGTATCTGACGTTTTCGATCTCAGTGGCAGGTCGACGATTTTATTTGACTCTGGTTTCGTCAAATTGATTTTTTGACTCCAGGGGCGGGTCGAGTATATTCATTTTTGCTCGAGCAGGTTGATTGTTGATTCTTGTTTATCGAAATTGTTTGTCGACCCCAGTGGCGGGTCAGGTATATTCATTTTTGCTCGAGCAGGCTGTTTGTTGATTTTGGTGTCGAATTGATTTTTCGACTCTAGTGGCGGGTCGAGTATATTCATTTTTGCTCGAGCAGGTTGATTGTTGATTCTGGTTTATCGAAATTGTTTGTCGATCCCAGTGGCGGGTCAAGTATATTCATTTTTGCTCGAGCAGGCTGTTTGTTGATTTTGGTGTCGAATTGATTTTTCGACTCTAGTGACGGGTCGAGTATATTCATTTTTGCTTGAGCAGGTTGATTGTTGATTCTGGTTTATCGAAATTGTTTGTCGACCCCAGTGGTGG
>CACSLK010000656.1:1314642-1339648 GCA_902706635.1 Striga hermonthica
GTTTAAACCTGTCCGCCCTAAAATGATATTGTAAGACGATTCTGCTCCGACCACTACAAACCGGACCATCCTTACTTTCCTCGTGTCGCCCGACCCCAATGCTACGGTCAGGCTCACTTCGCCCATTGGTATTACCTCTCCACCGTTAAACCCATATAAAGCTGTCGCCACCGGTTTCAGTTCCAGATTCAGGTGTTTGTTGATCTGCGCAAAACAATCGTAGAACATCACGTCGACTGAGCTCCCCGTGTCGATGAACACTCTTTTCACATCAAAACCTGCCACTTCGGCCGTGATGACCAGCGCGTCATTGTGGGGTAACAAGATTCCCTCCGCGTCTTCTGCTCGAAAGCTAATCACAAGCATTCGACCAGTTATCCCGACCTCTTCTCTTTTACGCTTCACCGCCCGCACATGCCCCTTTCGCGCATTATTTGAATCCCCATCCGTTGTCCCTCCTGAGATCATGTAAATCGTGCCTCTTTTCGCAGGCACCTCATCCCTCAGCTCCTCTCGACCATCGTCTTGTCGCCTCCTTCTTTCTTTTCTAGCATCGTCTTCCCTATCGTCGTCCTTATCGCTCCTCGCCACAGAATCTTCCCTGCACCTTCTCCTTTCTTTACCCCGTGGTCGATCACGAATGACAAATTCTTTCAAGTGCCCTGCCCGTATGAGACGCTCGATCTCGTCTTTCAAGTGTCTACAATCTTCTGTATTATGTCCATAATCCCTATGGAATCTGCAATATTTATTCGATCTAGGTTTGGTCGGTCCTTCGAACCTGGTCGCTGGCCACGTGACTTCCTTGCTTTCCAACTTCTCCTCTATGGCCGCCAAGACTTCACCCATCTGGGCGTTGATAGGAGTAAAATGGTTATATCTTTGGCCGCTTAGTAATCGAGGTCGTCCTTGCCAGCGATCTTCTCGCCTCTCTCGGAATGAATTTCGCCCATCCCTCCTGGGCGACAGCCTCTTAAAAGATCCTCCTCTTGGGGAATTTTTCTTAGGTGATCCCCTCCTGGGCGAGCTCATCTTTCCCTTCTTCTGCTCAGGTTTCACAACGTCCTCGAGCTTGGCAAACTCTGGTTTCGTTTCTTCCAAATTAATGTACTTCTTGCATCTTTTGAGCACCTCATCGTAAGTTCGAGCAGGCGTCTTTGCCAGCAACGTTCGACATGGTCCTGGCCGTAGACTCCTGATCAATCCTCCTGCTTTCACCTCGTCACCCGCCGTGGGCACCTCTAGACACATCTGATTGTATCGAGCAACATACTTCTGTAAGGATTCTTTCTCGCCTTGTCGCATTGCCATCAGTGTAAGGTATGTCTTCTCCTGGGCGACTGCACTTGAGTATTGATTAGTAAGCTGTCCTGCGAAATCCTCAAAGTCTCTGATCGAACCTGGAGCTAATTGGTGGAACCAGTCGAGCACGCCTCCCCGTAAGGTCGACAGGAAGGCTCTGCAGCTGACCGGATCCGAATACCCGTGCAAGACGGACATGTTTTCGAATGCTCTCACGTGCCTCGACGGGTCGCTCGTTCCATTAAAAATCAGGTTTATCTCCCGAAAACTCGCAGGTAGCGGCGCAGCTAAGATTTCCCTCGAGAACGGGTGTCCTCGAGCACGTCTTTCCGGCCTTCCTTCCATCTTCTCCTGCAACTGCCGAAGCTGCTCGTCCATCTTCTCCATCGCTCTATCTCTGTACTCTCCTCCTCCGCCGTAACTCGACACGTCCTCTTCTTGTGTCCCCTGCACCGTTGTCGGCGTGGTAGCAGCCTGGGATGTCTGGTGAGTGGCTTGTTGCACAGCCTGCGCTGCCGCGTCGGCCACCATCCTCTGCATTTCTTCTCTCGTCATGGCCACTACTTGCTGAGCGGGGGGTTGGGGTGCTCCTCCTGTTGGCGGCATCATGGTCTGCGCTGTTGGCCCTACCTGCTACGTCACGACTGGGCCCGCTTGCAACGGAGTGAGGACTGCCGCTGATACCACCTCACGAGTTTCATGCTCTTTGCTCCTGCCTGCTCCTCCACCCAGGATCGCTGTACCCTGGGGCATCGGTGTCGGGGTCACCGGTGTTTGAGAGGGTCCGGAGAATCCGGGTGGAGGTCCTGCTCCCATCGGTCTTGTCGTCGTCCACGCTTCATCAAATGACGACTGCAAATTCATTCGAGGAACTCCGTCCGCCATAGCTGAGCTCAGAACACAACTTTTCGAACAAGATTCCCACAGACGGCGCCAATAATACAAGTCTTGCACCCTGACCGGCTGGAAATCGCCTTAAGCCTGCTCTCCTCGCCAGTTGAACACAGAACCTGCACGAAACTCCCACACCGGAGGTGTTTTCCAGTAAAGAGCCTCCAACGCTCAAGTCAGATCTTGAGAGACAATATATGTGTATGAAAAAGTATGAGAGTATATGTGATTGTACCGAAAATGAGGATTCTCGCCTCTATTTATAAGGGCGAGTTACCTGAGCTGCACGCGCGAGCCAGGCGAGTTCGGCCAACTGTCTTCTGCTCGTCCGTACAGCCGCGCGCCTCCACTATCTTTGGTGTCAGGAGACGCGTCCTCTTTGTCAGAGAATGTCAGAGTCCGTTGCAGCTATAGCCACTCACATTGCGCCACGTGTCCTTCCTTTCACGTGCTGGAGATTCCCTTGTGTACTCTGATATTCGACCAGTCTTCTGCGACCACGCCCTATCCGACCACTCATGGTGGTTCGTATCTGTCGACCACGTCCGATCTCTACTGTCTGCTCTCTGTTCCTTTATTGCTAGCACCTGGCCTTTCTCGACCAGGTTACTCGACTTTTCCTTACTCAGGTAATCCGACGGTCCGACCTATTTTCTCCGGTTGTCCTGGCAAACCGGTCTAGTATACAATATCCCTTATCAAAAACTACATTAGGATATGTCATAATTAAAAATAATGGGATATGTCATAACGAAATTACATTCGTTATGAAATAAACATCAAATAATGGGTCTACATTCGCTATGAAATAATTTTGTAACAAGTCTGCATTCGTTATGAGATATTCTTCCGATAACGAATGTAAAGTCGTTATGTAACCAACATGTGTATCAATCATGTTAAATATGAAACCAACATGTGTATCAATCATAAAATATGAACCAAAATGTTTTGTCAATAAAATAACAACAAATCCTAACATGCTTTAATGATTTAATTGTTGGTCTTCTAATTTCTTTTGCAATATGGAATTCAAAGTTTATGTGTAATGATTATATTTTGTTCCCACCTTTTCAAGAGAAGACGATGGAGTGAGAGAGAGAGAGGAGCAGCACGAGAGAGAACGAGAGAGAGGAGCAGACGCGAGACAGAGCCACAGAGAGAGTGACGACGGACGATCAGAATTCGTTTTTTTTACAAAGTTGTTAACAAAATAGAAGAAAGGTATTATAGTCATTTATCATATAGGGGTAGTTTAGGTATTTTAATTATTGATTTAACTTTATTTAAAAAAATAGGTCACTTACACAAAAAATGTTGAAAGGGTCATTTAAATAAATGACCCATTGACTCTCCCTTTTAAATAATCTCACCACTAGTGAAATGATTGGTATGAGGAAATAACATGGAATGAAATGATCATTCTCTTACTCATTCCTTATCTCATGATTGGTATATTATTTTGGAAAGTAATGACCATTTCCATTGGAATGACAAAACCCATATCCATGGGGTTAGCCATTCCATAGTTCATGGAAGGTTTTCTCATTCCCATTTGTGTAGGAATTAATTTTTCAAAAAATAAAATTAACAATTTATAATAAAAAATAAATATATAATATATATTATAAATAATGATTATAATATATTAAATAAAATTATTTTAAAAATAAAATATTGAAAACTTACTTTTATTTATTGTTTAATTAGATATATTAGAATACTTATATAAAAATAAAACTAAAAAAAAGCATTTACATATCATTTGAAAATATATTATTTTATTTATATATAATTTAAATTATATTATTACTTATATATTAAAAATATATTACTTTAAAAAATATATAATAAAAATATATTTTTTAAAAATATTAAAAATATATATTATTAGAAATATATTACTTTTATTTTTATATACTATTATAAATATATTATTTTAAAAAAATAAATTCAAGATAATTGAAAACTTACTTTTTTATTTTTATATATTATTAAAAATATATTATTGTTATATATTAAAAATATATTACTTTTAAGAATATATTATTTATTTTATATAATTTAAAAATATATTATTTTATTTTTATATATTTTTAAAAATATATTACTTTTTATGTTATTAAAAAATATATTATTAAAAATAAATTAATTTATTTTTATATATTATTCATAAAAGCATTTATATATGATTTATTAAATTATATTATTTTTTAAAAAAGCTTGTATTTATTTTTATAATAAAATATGATAATGTCAATCCAGTCAGGTCTTATTACTTCTGCATACCAAACGCATCAATGACAAAACTATTTTCATTTCATTCTCATAATCATTCCATTCTTAAATTCATTCCATTCCTATGATATTTCATTCCATTATACCAATCAGGACCTAGTAGTTTAAAACCAAAGATAACATATAGGCAGGCGCCTCATTAGGGGGTGTATTCGTATCGAAATTCGAGTGACATTTAAAGACTTTTTAAGATTTAAGATTTTTTAAGATTTTCAGTTTTTGGCGGAATCCTGTGAAATACCAAGTCTAGAGGTGAGATTTGTAGTGAGATTTTGTATATGTTTTTTTCTTTAGAAATCTCAGCAAATCTTAAAAAGTCCTTACAAATTCGAGTCTCAAATAATTTAAATACCCCAAGATTTTGTAAGACTTTTTAAAATTCTAACACCATCTTTATCCCCTACCCAACCCAACTCAACCTAATAATTAAAAATTATTTCTCTCTCCTCCACATACACAACTCAATCTTCCAACCTAATTAATCTTTATCCACAACCCAACTCAACCTAAATATTTATTTTAATATAATTTATTCCAAAATATATCAAGTGTGGTCTCTATTTGTAAAGAATGAAAAAAATACAAATTTTAATACTTTTTTTTTTTAAACAAAAAAATACATTTATCCAATCTAAGTGGGACAAGTGTCCCGCTTTCATACAATAAGCAAGGTCGCGACCCAAGGTCACTAGCTCAAATCCTACAACATTCCTTTTTTTTTTTTTAATTATGACTCATGGATTGGGTCACCAATAAAGTCAGTCTAATTGAATACCTCAACACTTTTAAAAGTTTGGAGAAGTTCAAATTAAATACACCAAATTTTATAAAGTCCAAATTTATTTTTAAAAAATCTTCATAAATCCAATTAAATACACCCCTCTTTGTCTCATTTTGTTAGAATGAGAGATCAGCGCCAACGAGGGGTGTCAACCTTGCGTCTTTAGTTTTCTTTGTTCAGTTCGCGGATCTGCTCCGGCATTCCCTCACGAGATCGGGCGTTCTCTACCGTCCGATCTCGCGCGATTACTCAAATTTGGTTTCCACACGTTCTCTCGTATGGCTTCTCACCTATCAAATTTCCTTAACTTTTTGATTGCCGATCAGTTCTTGTTGTTTTTTGCTTTCCAATTTATTTATAGTTTTTTGAATTCTGCACTCTATGTTTCTGGGCACGATCAGATCACGAGTGTTGAGTTACATCTCGTCGATTGTAATTGAAAATTCTTGTGCCTGAACCTAGTTATTCACATTTAGTGCCTTATCTGGATTGTCTATACTCAATAAATAGCTTTTGGATCCATTTGACTGTTAATAAGGTCAGCTGCCCTCACTGGTCCTGAGATTTTATTAACCAATGAGTTTGAGCATTTGATTTGGTATTGGAATGATGAGAATGTTGCTAATTGTGGGTTCCTCTGTACAATGTAACAAATTGAAGCTTCTTTTATCTGAATTAAAGAACTTATTAGGTTTGGAGCATGTTAAAATATTGAGCTTATTTTGTTTTATGCTTCATTTATTTTGACATTGTATTGGTTCTTCAGTTGATTAGTATTTTGTACGTTTTTGTTGGTTTCCTGTATTCCCTCAACTTCTGTAGATTTTTGGTTGAATCACTTCTCATGCGATTCCTTATAATCTATTTTGGTCTGTATGTTTAATTTCTTTATCTGGATTTATAGTTGAATATGTTTTTTTATGAATAATTAATATATTGCTTGTGAAAATGAAATGAAACATCTAAATTTTTTAATGATATGAGCTGAAAAGAATCTGAAAACTGTTAATGAGTTCAATCGGAGTCTAAAACACAATAAAAATGAACAAATAGAGCTGTACTTTAGCTTTGTTATGTTTGTTTACACCCCCTATAATATGATTGACTATCTTGTGACTTCTGATTAACTTTATCTTTTTTCTCCGTTGCTTCGTTTCCAGTACCAAAATGTTTTCTTTCTTGCCAAAAACTTTAATAGAAGAGTTTGAAAATAGATGTCATATGATTGAGCATTTACATAATCTGCTTCCAGTACCAAAATGTATTCTTGCTTGCCAAAAAGTTTCATAGAGGAGTTTGGAAATAGATTTCCAATGATTGAGCATTTACATAATCTACTTCTCCAGATAGGGAAGTGCTAGTAGCAAGTCTAGCTGATGAAATTTTTGTATGAAACTGAGTTGTTAAGTTGTAAAGCTTCCATGTCATGATTGTAGATTGGTCTTCAATTTGCATTTAGATTGGGGTAAATTGAAACCATGATGCAGGCCTCATTTCCTTACCTGCCCAGCTTCACTTATTTCAGTACTTTCCATTGATTGCATGTGTCATTTGGATTTTATTGCTATGCACATTCAATCCAGTATTCCAAGCTTCACTAGATTAGAGTTTTTGTACCTCATTCACGTTGTACCGTTAAAAATGAAATTCTGCCCAACATACTAAGCTGCGAAACTCCTGCACTTTTGGATTGCTATTTTTGTTATTTAGAGCATATATGTGGTTTGGCGATCGATGTGGGAACAAATAGCTGATACCATCTTCTAATGTAGTATAAATATTTTAGGTAAAAAGATACTTCATTTTACCAGTTATTGTCTGAGTTCAAGCAGTTTGATTATCAGTCTGTGCATTTGTAACTGTGGTAGAAGGAAGTTCTTGCAAAAAATATGATGGAATCGAAATATTAGGGACTTCACAACTTAGATATGTTGTGTGATCATTGTTCTTTCATCCGAAGATAAGTTTTTTTTGTATGTGTTTCCATAGATGTTTGAGTGCTCTGATAACTTCTTTAGTATTGTCTTCCATGAACTTAAACCTTGGTGAGAGCACAATGCTTGCTATTATTCTTATGCAATTGTATAATGATTTTTAAGTAATTAAGGTAATTATCTCTAAGTCTGGTGTTAATTTTTCACCGCCTGGAAAATATGATGAGGGGACTATTTAGGTAATGCTTGGATGAAGTAAAGGACTGGGTTTACTGGAGTTGTTCTAGGAATTTGGTATCACTGCAAATTACAACTGCTTCCTGAGATTCATAGACCAGTTCACTTGGAAAATACAAAAAACTTTCATTTTCCAAAAAAAAAAATAAGAAGAAGAAGAAGAAGAAAAAAGGGTAAGTTATTTGCTTATTTCATTTACAATGTTATAAAAAGTTCATTTTAAAGGTTTAGATAACTTGTAATTAGTTTAGCAGGTACTATTTTTTCTATGAATTTGCGTGTTGCAATCATATATTTTCTTACTTTTATTCAAGCTAACAATATAAAATGGGATGAAATAATAAAAAAATGATTTTCTAAAGGCATATCACTTTTTATTAGGAATTCAAATATCCATAACATGTTAGAAAAAATTACTGTTAAACTTCTGTGTTATTTATATATTTTTTGTTATTCTTTAAGGATAAGTTCAAAGCATATACTATATCAAGAATAGAAAAGCATAAAAGCTGAAATTTAAAATGTATTTCGAATAATGGTTTGGAGAGAAGATGCTTGAATTTTAAGTAAAAAGCAAATTGAGTTTATGATTGCTAAATAATTTGCAACTAAATGAAACTTGAAAAAATTATATTTATGATTAAAGTTTGATTTTAAATTAGTGATGAGAAATCTCCATTCTTTGTATTTCCGAATTGAACTGAGCTGTCCCAAATAGTCCAAATTTCTGCACCAAACCAAACCATCCAGATTTCAATTTGGTTCTGGAGTTTGGATTTTGATGGTCTCTTATTATTGGTTTGGTTCCAGAGATCTCCATATCGTTGGACACCCTCTGAATGTCCTTAGCATTACATCTAGTAAAAGATGGCAGATGGGTAATATATGTTTTTCGGTTGTACATGCTGTTACATATTTTTCTTATATTACTTGTAGTAGCATCCTGTCTCCGATTACTTCGCTCATATATTGGCACTTCAGTTCGTTATAAGAACCTGACAAATTGCTATTTGCCCTCTTTATTTATAAATAAATCTATGCTTATTTATTTCTTCAGTTATTCCATGTCTCAATCTAGTTCAAAGAAAGAAACTATTGGTGTTTAAAATTGACTTCATTAGGTATTTGCATAGCTGATTCCATTGTTAATCTGCTAGAACATGCATCTGATTTGACTTTTGCAACTGCTTCCTGTTCTTTCATTGAACTTACATTGTTTAGTGTATGCCAGGCTAACTCCAATGGGAACAGACACTGGGAGCTGGTATTTTGGGTTAAATTATGATCAGTGGGTGGCACTTCCAATATCTGGTTATCGACCTGCTGCTCGTTACAAGGTTGTGTTCAATGAAAATTTCATTTTGTTAATTCTATAAGCCCTCATCTATTTTTATATTTATCTGCCCTTCTGTGTTTTCATATCCTTGTATAATAAAATAATTTCATTTTTTACACTTGAATTGACAACTCGCTACATTTTTGTTGTAATTGTTTCTGATGCATTTTTTCTCCCCGTACAGCATGCATCAACCATAGTTGATGGAAAGTTATTCATTAATGGTGGAAGTCGCAATGGTAGATATTTATCTGATTTTCAGGTGTGCTATTCTCCTTACTATTAACCATAAGTATTTTCCTTTAACCATCAAGCACCTGTTATATTCATCCGATGCTTTCAGGTTCTTGATCTTAAAAGTCTGACTTGGTCAACAATAAAATTGAACATGGAAGCCAATGATCTGAAAAGTAAAGATGGTATCCCTTTGAATGCTTTCCCCCGAATCTCTGGTCACAGTATGGTGAGATAGTATTAAACATTCATACAGTTGCTATTAAATATTATATATTCGCAACACGGCAACAGTCACCATCCATGGTTTCTTTTTATGCTGCCAACTGATGTTTGGAGTTATATCAACATTTTCTTCAAATTGATCTTGTCTGATTTATCTAGTCCTAAATTTTAATTCCCAGATCAAGTGGGAAACAAAACTTCTCCTTCTGGCTGGACTCTCGAAGGATAGCAGTGACTGGGTGACAGGTTTGTTTTACTGGATGTAATGTAGAGTTGCTGAAGTTCCAAATTCGATCTGAGTGATCCCATCAAAGAATTTTTGGGATTTCGTTAACGATTTAGTTTCTTTTGTAGCAAATGCTAATTTTCCCCTTTCATCCTCACCCTTTGGTTTATTCCTCTCTGCAGTACGTTTCTTTGATCTTGAATCCTACAATTGTGGTGTTGTTGAGACCTTTGGAAATGCTCCGGTAATGTACCGATCTTCTGATTTTTCATTACAATACCGGTTACTTTTCAACCTTACTAGCTATGTTCTTGTTAGTTAGGTGTGAATTGATCAACTCCTGCTGTGACATAATTATGAGGTGTTATTGTGACACCGATTAGGTGAATCGCAGTGGGCAATCTGTTACACTGTTCAGTTCTAAACTTATCATGTTTGGTGGAGAAGACTGGAATGGGCGGCTACTGAATGACGTTCATGTTCTTGATTTGGAGACAATGACATGGAATGCTGTTGAGACTACGTCTGTTCTCTCAAATTACTTGAATCCAAATACATATCCACTGAGCTGTTCTTAGTATTTTATTTCACTTCGGCAGGCAGACACCACCATCTCCCAGATTTGATCACTCGGCTGCACTACATGCTGAACGTTATCTTTTTATATTTGGCGGATGTTCTCATTCTGTCTTTTTCAATGATCTCCATGTGCTGGACCTGGAAACGGTATACTTCCCATCTTGTAGCCAGCTTTAGTTTTTAGATTGCATTTGTATTATTGTACCAGCCTAGCATGATTCAAAATGTAAGTGAATAGAAATTCGCGTGGAAAGAATCACTAATGAATACAATAGATTCTTGTTTCTTTTTTGGTAATGGCCTACGCTGTTTTGTGGATTGAAATTCCTGTCCATAATGCAATGATTCTTTCTATTGGCTAATTTTATCGAAAGTAAAAGCCAAATATTAATTGTGATTCATTTAAGTATTGCACCTGACAGCTTGACTAGTGCTTCTCAGAGTTGCATCTAATTTTCTTAATGTCTTAGTAGACGCAGATAATACTGTTAGAGTTATGTTTCAAAACATAGAAAATAAGGACCTTTTGCAATTTAGGCATCAAACAAAGGATATGTTCGGGAGATTTATCTGAACAGCTAGTTTATACCTGACTAGTACGTATCCCGTGCGATGCACGGGATAGAGATATTAAATGAGTTATTTTCACAGTCTTGTCCGTTTAAGTCTAAAGTAATAGGGTTATTATCTATTTTCTACTTCTTTTAATCAACGTTAAGTCTAAAAAACAATAGGGTTATATAAGCTTTTTTCCACATCTTTTAATCAACGTTAAGTCTAAAAAACAATAGGGTTATATAAGCTTTTTTCCACATCTTTTAATCAGCGTTGTTTTTTTTAGCCAGAACATTAAATATGAGTATGTTAGGGCTAGCTTGTAAAATAATTAATATATTATCTTACTAAAACATTTATACTAATAAAAATATAATTTTAGCATATAAATTTATCCCTTGATATAAGAGAAAGTAACAGTTTTACTTATCTTGTTCACCAAATAATATTTAATTATTATTTTATTATATAATAAAAAGGAATACTGTTAAATAGTGTAGTAGAATTGTTATGAAATTATATGAATTATTTTTTTTACAATATGGATTTAATATCTTTTTATGTTTTGATAAAATTATTATAATATATTTTTAATGATATAATAATATGAGATACGAATTTACTTAATACTATGAATTTATTCCTTAATGTTAAGAAATTGAATTAGGTAATATATGATCCACTAATTTGTAATCTGTTTCTTTTAATATTGAAAATAACCATGTGATTGAGTAGAGATAACAATTATCTATGAATTCTTTCATTTAACGAATAATTTTTAAATTGGTCCAAGTGATGAATGCAACACGATTTTCTTGTAAATAAAATGAGAAGAGATTTTGAATTTCAAAATTTCACTTCAAAACCACACTTAAATTGAGATGTAGATTTTATTAAAAATGAATTCAACAAAACCCATAATTTTAGGGGCATTTAATGCTACCCTATTTTATGATTTAAAAAATCTAAAAACTTTCTAAATATGGTGTGCAATTAATTATGAGTTGACTTTTCCGTAAATGGGATGACTTTTTATATAAGTATAGATGAGTTAATTGATAATAATAAGTTAATTCCAGTAGCTGATTGCTCATGACTAAAAAGCTAGTTGGTATAATAAAAATGTTTGGCAACATAAGCTGGTATGTTGACTGAAACAAAAATATCAATAAGCAATAAGCTAGCATATGGTGGTTGGCAAACACACTCAACGAACAGTCTTTATTCTTTTTACAGAGGGAAGAAATTTAAAACATTCAGTTCCATAGCAAGAGTTTGCTTTAGGGATTAATTTGACAAAATGGATGGTTATCGCGGATTTTACAGAGTGATTTATTGATAAAATGAACACTATCTAGTTAAGGGAGATGGGGCTTAATTCATTATTGTTTTGCAGATGGAATGGTCCCAACCACAAATGCAAGGTGATTTGGTGACTCCCAGGGCAGGTCATTCCGGTATTGCAGTTGAAGGAAATTGGTTTATAGTTGGTGGTGGAGATAATAAAAGTGGTACGTTGAATATGGAGTCTATATTTTCTATAATATATTTCTTATTCTTCTTGCTTCATCTGTTCTCTGTCTCTATTTTTTGATTTTTCTCTCTTATTTTCTTTCTCTGTCTATATTTCTTATTTTCCTTCCCCCTACCCCCACCAACACCTTTGGATTTCCATTACTAGTATAAGATGGACTATTTTTCTTGCAGGTGCGCTGGAAACCATCAGTATAAATATGTCTAAACTTGTTGTGTCTATACTGACTAGTGTAAAAGAAAGAGACCCACTAGCTAGTGAGGTATAAACTTCCTTCACTTTACTCCGATTACATAGAGTTAGTATGCTGGAGAATACTAATCAGAAGGGAGTTAAAAATAATGGCTTTACATATCCCTGTGTTCACTTGTGCCAGAAAATGCCTGGTTGTCTTGCTCAGTGTTTTCGTAGTTTCTAGCTGTTGTACAATAATGTTCTAGGTGGGATTATTGAGAGAAAGAGTTGGTCCTTTGATTTTGCTGCTAGTAAGATAGTGCGATATGTTCTTGTTCAGTTAGATACGGTCCATACGGATTTCAATTTATAAATCAAAGACTGGATGACGAAGATTCTGGAATGATAATGAGGGTTAGCCAATAAATTTATGAGAGGATAGTGCGAGCTTGTATTACGTCACATTGTTTTATACGTCAGTTTGAGTTGCAGCATTTACAGTTCTTTTACATGATACACATGCATTTTTTTCTGCACAAAGCTAATGAGGCTTGAAACAGGGAATTAGCATTTCTTCAGCATCACTAGGTGGTGATACGTTTTTGATAACTTTCGGTGGCTACAACGGGAAGTATTTCAACGAGGTATGGTTGTGGAAGTATGTCTATTTTCTTATTCTTCATTTTTTCAACATGAGAAAGGATTATGTCATGAGTTTGGGATATGCATGATGCTGATATTCTTATCATCTTATGAATAAGCTTGGGTGGAAGTGGCCTATTAGATTTTGCCAAGGGAGCACAGAGATTATACATCCTTATTTTGATTATATAGTAGGCATGCTGGTCTATGATATATGAGGAACCTAGTCAATGTACAATTCGGGGTAAGATTTTCTTGATTGGGATTCATAGTGTTCCTCGTGGAAAGTTTGACAGATGCCCGACCCTTTGGGCCTTTTCTTTGCATATGTTCATAATTAAGTTGTCGAAAATAATATGCAAAAAGGTCTAACATTTTCCATATTTATTTCCGCCACATATCTGAAGATTGTTTAAAAGAAAATGCTAGTAATTGCTCTGTTAGAACCACCTGATTTGTCGGCGGTAACACGGCCGAAACACAAGACACAAAAGAAGCTCACGCGAAAACAAGAGAATATGATCTTGTTTTGGTGCTCTTGCATTGACAACTTTTCTTGTGTTATTGTATTGCTTAAATAGAGGAATACAAGGAACTAAATTAAGGCCTGCAAATTAAGATTACTTAGAAACTATAATCATGCCAATATTAACAACTAATTTAGGGAAGCAACTAAGCAACTAATGAAAACAATTAAACTAATTTAGGTGCACAAGAATTATATTCTCAAATAAAATATTTCCTACAATCTTCTCCTAAGCCCTATGCACATTGCTTACATTGATGAGGCCGCTTTTAGAGCGCACTTCATGGAACTTAGTCCTCCCATGCGGCTTCGTGGTTGTTCTTCGCTCCCAATGAACTCGACACTAATCAAGTCTTCTTCTGCAACTCTCAGACAAAATGATATTTCACTTGAATGTGCTTCCTCTGTCCTATGCTACCTGGACTCGGATATGGGTGGCGTATCGGGTGTGGAGATATGAGCGTTCGACTCGTCAATAGTTTAGAAATCTTGAACATGTTAGGCTAAAATGCCACACCCGACACCCATACCCACACCAGTGTTGACACGGCATGACACGGGTATTCTTCCTAAATAGAAGAAGAGTTTGGGTAACATAGCCTCTGTCTGGGTTCTTGGTTAACGCAATGACAGTGTTGTCCACCCTTAGCATTGGCGTTCTTCGTTCTGATCCGATCAGCACCTCAGCTAACACCCAGCCAACACCCGAGCGAGCCACAATGCTTGGCTAGCAGGGTTTGCAGCTGGTATGTATTCTGCCTCACAGCTTCATTGTGCCACCACCTTTGTGCTTCATGGATTGCTAGGTGATCAAGCTAAGTGATTAGGTGATTAGGCTGTTGTGGAGAAAGAAAATCACCCTGGTTGTGGTCATGCTAGCATCAACATTCCCTTGTCACTGAAACTGGTATAGCGAGCTTCATTCTCCTACTTCCTGCCAAACAGAGTCCCCAATTCTTGGTTCCTGCCATATAGCGGACAATGTGCTTCACGACAGAAAGTTAATTCTCACGTGAGTCCTCTAGGAACCGACAGAACCGACTACCATAGGCAACAGAAAAAGGCATTCCTCCTCCGTGAGATACAATTTTCCTTCGTGCTGCAGCGACGCTGGAGCTTCTTCATACCCTTCCTCCGCCTCCTTCAGTCGCCCAGTCAGTTCAACGACCGTCATGTTCGACACGTCGAGCAATGTCTTGATCGCGATTGAGATATGTTTGAACAGAGGGGGCAGGGTGCGGAGTATCTTCGCGATGATCTCACCAATTCCACTCCAGCGTGGCGAGGTGTGCCACCATGCCGGCGTAACGCATATTCCCTGACATTTTTGCCGTCTTCAAAAGCAGCGAGGTTGAATTTTGAATTTTCAACGTAGCTGCTGCGCCATCGACCTCCTGAAGCGGTCGTCCCCGACCTTCACGGTCGCGATCGCGTCTTAGCCCTCTGATAAAGATGGAGGTTTCGAGGCCCGAGCATGCTGAGAGTCGAGGGTGGAAGCGATCGGACAAGACCGTGCGAAGGCATGGATAGAGTGTACATGGACAAAAAGACGAGAACGAGCTGGTATGTGAGGCGCACGAGCACGAGGAGCTTGCGCGGGTGTGACGCGAAAAAGGCCGAAGACGTCACGCGAGCAAGCGCGCGGAGGCGTGAGCGGACGTGATGCGCAAATGCCAAGACGTACGAGCCAAGGAGTGAAGATTCTAGAAGATACTTGTTTAGATGAATTAGTTTAATTAATTATTTTCCTTAGATTAGTTACTTTGGTGTATATATATGTATATAGTGAGCGCGAGGTCAGTGGGATGTTAGTATAATTACTATTTAGCCTATTAGTAGGTTAGTATTAATGTTAGTTCATATATATATATATATATATATATATATATATATATGCCGTAAGTTAATTAGATAGTTAGGCTTTTGATTGTTTGGAGTGTTGGCAGAATTAGTAAAGCCGTGAGTATGTTGGCGGAATTAGATTTACTCACGTGAGTAATTAGTTTAGGTTAGGATATATTTTATTTAATTGTTAGGGGTTTTGAGTTATTTGGTAAGTCTTAGGATGGTAGATATTTAGTTGCCTTAGAATTAGTATTTGATTCTTATTAGGACTAGTATAGGCTCTGTCTTATTTTCCTATAAATAGCCTATGTACTCATTCAATTTTTATAATATATTGAATGAAAAATTGACCATTAGTCACCAATTTGGTGTGTTTGAATTCTTTGAGTTTTATCATACAACCTTGTGTCGAAAAGGGCGTAACACTGGATAGTTCGTTATAAGATCGAGTTTGGCAAGGATTAACGTATGAGCTGTCTCAAAACCGTGAGAAGATAAGGAGAAATCCAAGTCTTCCACAACCTATCGCCGATAAGGAAGCCGTGACAAACAACTTTCGAAGCAAACCAACTATCGAGATACACGATCTTCATCAGCCTCTCTCGCCGTCTCCTTTTTGGCGACCATCGCTACCATCTCCGTAGGCACCGCGCTGCACAAAAGCGTCGAGTGCCATCATCTCCTCTTGTGGATCGGCACCGCCATCCTCGATCACGCTCCAGAGTCCTGACCTTCAATTTGACCTTCATCAACGCAGCGCCCAGTCGATGTAATTGGTCTTGGTGAGATAGCTACTCCCGCCGCTCACCTCACGCATCAACTCGCTGGATCACAACGCTATCCTTAGGCGTTCTTCTTCCCACTCATTCCAAGTACGAGTAGTGTAACGCCCCGTTTTAATTTAAACAGTTTACCAAATTTATTTATTAAAAATCAGAGTAAATTTTTCGCAAAAAATTCAAATTAAAACTTTAAATATTAAAGGGCGCTACTTAACAACAAATAAGCAAGTAAGAATGACTATAAAGAACTTACGCATGCAAACTACATCATGATAATCAAACTAAAATATCATAAGTTTCAAACCAAACCAATTCAACATATCCAATTATTAAATGGTCCAACATGTTAAATAAGGCGGAAGCATAATAATAAACACTTCAACATAGATAAATAAAGCGGAAGCAAAAGACTCGACAATCCAATGACCACCACTTGCTCGTATCTCGCTGCCGCCGCCGCCAACACCGCTCAACCTAAAGATAGAAAGAGGAAACAAAAGGTCAAACAACAATGGGGGTGAGCAATACCATCATGCTCACCAATACCGCACAGTATATTTCGCATAATGATCCGAAACCATAATTAAATTATGCATAGAGTCCAAGCTCTAACTCCCTATATGACCACTATCGCAAAACTCCTATATACATACAACAACCTTCCGATCAAACATCGGCAAGGTGTAACCGGAAACCTTCCCTCTTTAGTTCGACATAGGCAAAGGGATCATTTCCAGGAGACAGTGGAGCTGTTTTTCCCCCCGAACATCACACGAATCAGGGCGTCCTCCTCCCTGATACAACGGGCAGGTGACCTTTCATTGCTTATGTATTCATCAAAGACACTACCGGCGGGACACTTAGACTAGGGTTCTCACGCATATAACAGCTATCGAGACGAACATTTATACGAAATAACATGTGCGATAATTATAGATACAACGTAAATGTACGCACCTGGAAGTAGCGACAAACACACAAATGCGAGGCTCAGATAAATGGTGAGGTAATCACCTCAAAACACCTACACGAAATCAAGATAGCCTCTCGATTACTAATAATCTAACGAACACATAAACTTAGTTAAACACTTCAACTAAGTTGCTCGTGGAAGGTCTCGTGGAGTTATGGAACATTTGACTCGACTGGGACCAAGTATGGGAAAAGCACATAATAATCAAATAATGGTTGACCTAGTCAAACAAAAAGTCAAAGGTCAACTGAGGTCAAAGGCTCGAGAAAAAGTACGAAAATTTATTCACGAACTTGGGCTCGCACGATGCAGGGCGCTGCCTGCAGGCCTGGGCGCAGCCTCGGGCGCTGGCACGCTGCCGAGCGCGGGTGCTGCTGGCAGGCAGCACCACTTAAGGCACCTCTCGGGTTATCTCAAAATCTACCCGAGAGTTTGACTCCAAAATTTAAACACATATAAATCAGCATCAGAGAACATCATACAAGAAAGATTATACAAAATTTCACACTTAAATAAAACGAATAAGATTTTGCCAAATTTCGACAAGTAAGGCACATTTTCAAGATGACCAGCCAAATGAATGAGTTTTAATCTAAAATTTGGACACATAATAGAACATACTGAGCATAGAATATTCACCAAGTTTCAGCCCCAAAACTTAAACATGTGATTTTATAAAAATAAAACAATTTTGCTGCAAAAGCAAGTAGGAATTTAATGATGGACCTAATGAATGATTCGGGACTTAGAAATTTTATGACAACAACTACAACATGCTGGAAATAACATATAAAAATTTCAAGTATAAAAAATAAACATGTGATTTATGAAAATTATAGCAAGTTTCAGCATATAACATGATTTGAACAAAAACTTCACAAAACGAATCCAATAATTCCTGGGATTTTTACGACATCAAATATCATATCAAATAAGACCTAGTTTCATGCATTTACATCAAGATCTCAATTTATCATGAATTTATCAAGTTTTTGCAGTTTTGAACAATTAAACATTTAACTAAGCAAAAGAACTCCAAAATTTATGAAAATTTAACACGAGATCAAAACACATCAGGGGAGCAACATATCCAGAATTCAGAACTTTTGGATAAAAATACGATTTATCATGCATTTTACAAATCTCAACGAACACATAATATTCAAAATTCAATAACCTGAAAAATATAAGTCCAAAATGCACAAGGTCAAAACCATTGTGATTAGGACACAAAAATATTCCATAATCCACGAGGTAACCACGAGTTTAATTCTGATGCTAAGGATTTCATATATAAACCCTAAGATCTAAATATTAACAACTCATAATATAACATATGTTAACATATGCATTCAAATAACTCATGAATATAATATAATCAACAATTTACACATATAATCACCTAGAAATATTGGAGTTTAGCAAAATTTACCAAACACCAAAAGGGGATGACGAACGAGGCGCGGTCGTGGCTCGGTTGGATCCTACAGGCGGGGAAATCGTCCGCTTAGCTCGCTCGGCGTCTAATGGCGGCTCGCTTGTCGAATATGGTGATCTCCGGTGGCTCGAACACGGACGTTGAACGCGTGAAGAGGGCAGCAGGTCGCGGTCGTAGCTCATTGGCGAGTATCGCGCGCGGGGCTTGGCGATGGCGAGGCAGTGGGGCGTGCGGCGTTGCGACGAGCTCGGGGATTGTCCGACGAGAAAAATGAGAGGGAGAGGGAGGAAGAGAAACCTCTGAATTTTCAGCAAAAGAGGGGAGAGAGAGTGAGGGACGAGTGAGAAAAAGTGAGGGAGAAAAGAGGGGGTCAACCTTCTTTTAAGTCTTAATTTGTAACCTCTCTCTCATATATGATCAATGCATGGAATAAGGGCTAGTATTAAGGGATATGGGGGTTACTAAAATAAATTTGAATTTAAAATGCAAGAGCATCTAGAAGATGCATGCATGGGGCGGCCAAGGGTCGGGCGTGGGCATGGTGCGGTTCAACGGCTCGACTCGGTTCGATTAATAATTAATTTCGGCTCAATTAAATAAATTATTAAAACATTTAGACAACTATTATCACATAATCAAATAAAATATTAATCGAGCACGAACTAAATAATCTCGGACGAAATAAAATAAATAAATAATAACAAAAAATTCCGGGACAAATGGGGCGCTACAAGTAGCTTTGATGCCACTTGTTAGAACCTCGTCGGAGAGACAACATCCAGTTGCCGATTATATCATGGTCAAAACACAAGACACGAAAGAAAATCATGCGAAACACAAGAGAACACGATCTTGTTTGGCACGGTTGCATTGACAACTTTTCTTGTGCTATTCTATTGCTTAAATATAAGAATACAAGGAATGAAATAAGACCTACAAATTAAGATTGCATGGAAACTATAATCACGCCAATATTCACAACTAATCTAGGGAGGAAACCAATGAAAACAAGTAAACTAATCTTTGCCTGCTTTGTTTGGGAAAAATGTAAATCTGAACCATCTTAAAAGGCGTGAATTGTAATGTACTGTTAAAATGAGTAGGCTACTCATTTTATCAGGTGCCAAATCCACCAAGCTCCTGTTTAAATATGCTGAGTACAGGTTATAGATTCCATGCACTTTTGGTTGTAGATGATGGTTAACCTTAATATTTGTTCACGCCTTATATGTTGTCTTCCTTCAGTTCATAATTTCATTTTATCTATTATAAATTGGCCATTGTGGAAAATATCAGTTATAGGTGTAACCTATTCTATATTAGTTTGAGTATCAATGCTCACCTGGAAAAACATTACTGCAGACAAGTGCTTTGTCTTAGCTTGTGTTGATTTAAGAGATGCCTTAAGGCTTTGTCTTAGCTTGTGTTGATTTAAGACATTCCTTAAGATGATCTCTTTTTGGTCCAAACTGTTAATTTTCATGTCTCAATATTTACTAGTATGGCCTTCTGCTTTTTCTTGTATAGGTTTTTGTTATGAGGGTCAAACCAAGGGATTCACTAAGTCCTAAGCTATTGCAATCACCAGCGGCTGCTGCTGCTGCTGCTTCAGTTACAGCTGCATATGCATTGGTAAAATCTGAGCCATTGGATATGACTGAAAATGATGATCCAAATTCTAAAGTAATCGCCATAGATACCACTCAGCAGAATCTTTCTGTACAAATCAATTCAATGAGAGAAGGCAAGAAGGCCTTGGAGTTGTCACTTACCGAGATAAAGACTGAGAACTCTGCCATCAAGGTTAAGATTGAAGAAGTTAATGGAAATTATGCTGAGCTGTCCAAGGTATGGTTAGCTAAAAAAAATGCTTAAAAGTTATTTGCAATTGCAGTTGGTGAAACTTTGTTACTGTTCATGAACTGGCTGCAGGAACTTCATTCAGTGCAAGGACAACTGGTTGCTGAGAGATCAAGATGCGCCAAATTAGAGGTGTGCCATTTTTATCTGTGGTTCTCTTATTTTTAGACATTTGATATTTCGTTAAATCATCTTCTCAATTGCTCGGGTTAGCTTGGTTTGATTTTCACAGGAGTTGTGAAATAACCAAATCAGGAAATAGATAATTGATAATATCAATTCCGAAGTTACTAACTCGGGATGAATCCAGGCCCATATTAAGGCCATTACTTCGGGAAGAATATTACTGCCCGGCTTAAAGCCACCAATCCTGTTGAACAAATATAATTGGTATTCTAACCTTACAGGCCTAAAGCCCAATTATTTACGTAATTAAAATAAAATATGACATAATTAATCATCAATCTATCTCTTAACGCACTAGGCCTATGTTTTCTTAATTTTTTTTTTTTTTTTTTAAAATTTATCACCATTGAGTTCTATCCAAAGTTTTAAAAGAGGGAAAATGACAGTAATTTAGGCTCCATTTGGATGTGAGAATATTAAGGAAATGATTTCGCTTATTGAGTTTGCATGCAAAAATTTTTTAGATTCGTGTACTTCCATTTTGGACTATTTTATGCAGCCATTGTCTATCTCATGTTGGTTGGATTATGGAGTCATCTAAACTCCTTCCCCGAAATCATCTCCTCAAATTCCTTTGATCCTGATGCAATCTGGTTTCTCTTTCAATGCATTTCTTACTATTTTATTAACCACACTTGTCAAAGGGGTGTCAGAATAGTTTGTTCTATCTATTATGGGTAACGTTCTATCCATTATTGTGTTTACCAGGCACAAATAGGGGAGCTACAAAAAATGCTTGAATCACTGCCATCATTAGAAAGAGAGGTTGAGTCCCTTCGGTCTGAAAAATCTGCATTCGAACGTGATTTGGAGCTTGCTGCATCTGTCCAGACACAAAGGTCTGGTGGTGTTTGGAAATGGGTTTCTGGTTGATTACTGAACCATGTTGCCTCAGCCCAATGGTCAAGGGCCATTAGTGGGTTATAAGTGATCACAAATTTCGCAACACAGATTACCCATCTAATACATGATGTGTTCCCTACTTATTTTCTCTTAACAATATGCAAGCATATTATTTGTAGTGATCTCTATGTTAACCATAATATATATATATATATATATATATATATATATAGGGGGCGGACCAAATGAGGCAGCTCTTATAATGAAGCCAGCTCTTAAAATGCGGACACTAACCTAGCACAATCAAACAACTAACCTAGCAGCGTCAGACAACTAACCTAACAACTGTAGAGACTATGCATTTTTTAATTTTTTTCCAATTGGTACATAAAATAGAAGTTGAGAGCATTGTTATGAAAAAAAAAACTTCGAAAAATGAGTCTCGATTAGGGAGATATAGAGGTTTAAAAATACAAAAAATGTATTTTTTTCTTAAAAATGAAACTAAAGCAAGAAAAAGGCATTTTTTTTAAAATTCGGGTAGTTTGCAGCTGCGTAGATCTCGTCGAGTTACACCAAATAAAAAAAAATTCGTCCAAAGCGGAGCTTTCTACGCAAAGTTATAGCCTTTCAAAGTTTTGCTATGTGACCCTGTAAATTTTCATCATGTAGTTGCAACTACAAACAACTAACCTAGCACCATCAGCCAATTAAACTAGCAGAATTAGACAATTAATCTAGCACCATCAGACAACTAACTTAGCAACTACTAACATAGCATAATCAGACAACTAACCTAGCACCATCAGCCAATTAAACTAGCAGAATTAGACAATTAACCTAGCACCATCAGACAACTAACCTAGCAACCACTAACCTAGCACAATCAGGCAACTAACCTAGCACAATCAGACAATTAACCTAGCACAATCATACAACTAACCTAGCACCATCAGAAAACTAACCTAGCACAATCAGACAACTAACCTAGCACCAACAGACAACTAACCTAGCAACAAATAATTACTAACCTAGCACCAACAGACAACTAACCTAACAAATGATTACTAACCTAGCACTAAAAGACAACTAAACTAGCACCAACAGACAACTAATCTAGCAACAACATACAACTATCATTGTAAATTGATAAAACTAACCTAGCAGAGATATATAACTATCCTAGCAACAGAATATAACTAACCTAGCAAGAACACATACCTAAACTAGCACCATCAGACAACTACCCTAGCAGAAATATATAACTAACCTAGCAACAAGACACAACTAACCTAGCACCAACAGACAACTAACCTAGCAGAGATATATAACTAACCTAGCACCAACAGACCCTCCTAGCTGAGGATCTGGAGCAGCCGGACGCCTCGACCAGTGGTACGTCCATTCACTTAGCTGATGACAGCACTCGAGGTGTTGTTCCTTTGTATGTCCATTCATCTAGCCAGGACCGCTCCCTGGAGATGAGGACAGCTCCCGCCACCGCTCCCCCGAAAGGGGAAGAGCCGACACATCTTCCCTCTGCTGAGCTTGAGAGCTCGGCTGAGCATATAGCTACTCTCCAGCCTCACTCTCTTGGTGAGCATCCGAGTGCTCCACCGAATGGAGCCTCTCTCCCTTCCATCCCGGAGCAGGCATGCGGTCTTAACCGCGCTCAGCATGACGTCTCGTGCGAGAGTTTTGCCTCTAGCGCATTCGTCCACTTTGACAGACAGGAGACGGCCCCAGAGATGGGGCAGGTCCCTAGTGCTGCTTTGGGTCCGATTGCTCAGCCCGATGACTCGCAGGCTACGAGCACTTACCGAGGGCGTCCCCCCTCGAAGACTAGACCCACACCGCGCGTGACACGACGGACAGTCTCCCCTGCCCTTCGATCCTTTCGCCACCTCCCCCCTCCTTCAGGTGGCTCGACCCAGCATCGCCACAGTCGGACCACGTCTGGTGGCTCTCACGACTATTGATATGTCTATTACATCTATTACCTGGAATGGCCGGGGCCTGGCTAATAGGGCCACTCTCGCTCATCTCCACTCTCTCATACGTGATCATAGATTGGATTTCGTTGGCTTTTTAGAGCCGATGATTCGCACCCCTGATTTTGACTATTACTCACGCCGCCTTGGCTTCCACTCGGGCGTGGGTAACACTTCGCATAAGATCTGTTTCTTCCATTCGCGTGACTACACCTGTCGGGTCCTCCGGGATACCGACCAGGTGCTTCATGTCGAACTTTCTGCGGCCCACCTCCCCGAGCCCATATTTCACACCTTGGTTTATGCCAAGTGTAATAGGGCCGGGAGATATGATCTCTGGGACACCCTGCGTGAGATTGCTGAGAGCATGGAGGGATTGCCATGGATGATTAGTGGCGATTTCAACATCTTTCTGCATCCCGATGAGCGTGTGGGTAGCCTTTTGGATCGTTCTAGGGAGATGTGGGACTTTGTTCAGGCTGTGGCGGACTGTGAGTTGATTGACGCTGGATGTGAGGGTGAGCCCTTTTCGTGGGTTAGGGACGATCTCAAAGAGAGGCTCGACCGTGCTTTGGTTTCTGAGGCGTGGTCGAAGGTGTTTGCGGTCACGGTCGTCTCACACCTCACTCGATTTGGGTCTGATCACTCACCCCTCCTCATTAAGTGTCGATTTTCGAGCACCCCTCGTCGCTCATCATTTAGGTTCCTGAACATGTGGGTTCGCCACCACTCCTTCCATGACACTGTCAGGGACTCCTGGCTTCAGCCGACTGGGCTCTTCGGGATGCGCAATCTTGAGGCGAAGCTCGGCAGACTGCGGCGTAGGTTGAGACAGTGGAACTGGGATGTTTTTGGAAACCTCCATCAGCGCCTTTCCGCGGCTCAGAGTGCGCATGCGGAGGCTGAGCGGGCCTATGACCTGGACCCCACTCCAGAGAATAGGACTGCGATGCGCCGCTGCCATGCTGAGTACCAGCTCCGACTCCTTATGAATAAGGATTTTTGGAAGCAGAAGGCGGCCGTTCGCTGGGTGGCCGAGGGCGAGCGGAATACTAGGTTCTTCTAGGGTTTTGTTAGGCAGAAGCGTACTAAGTCGCACATCCACAGTATTGAGGCTGATGGGTCACTCCTGACCCAAGAGTCTCAGATTCGGGAGTCGGCTACTGCCCACTTCCAGACCCTTTTCACCTCCGACAGAGGGGCTCTTGATGCCCCAATCGCTTCTTTCTTTCCCACCATTCCTCCTTCGGTCGACCTCGTCGGCCTCAGTGAGCTCCCGAGTAGGGAGGAGGTTAGGGAAGCTGTTTTCGGGATTGATCCCAACAGCGTTTCTGGCCCCGATGGGTTCTCTTCTCTCTTCTATCAGGTCTGTTGGGATATTGTCGAGCCTGATGTTGAGGAGGCTATGTTGGATTTCTTCTCCGGTCACCGGATGCCAGATTCCTTCACATCTACCTCTGTCGTCTTGATTCCCAAGAGACCCAATCCGAGTTCTTGGTCCGATTACAGGCCCATCAGCCTGTGTAACGTGACCAATAAGCTCATTTCGAAGATTCTTAACGGTCGCCTTTCCCCTCTTCTCCCCTCCCTCATCTCTCCGAACCAGAGTGGTTT
>CACSLK010000661.1:6205-22095 GCA_902706635.1 Striga hermonthica
TAAGTTTAGTAACATTCCGAATTAAGTTAAGAAGATTTTGAAAAATTTATAAGTACTTTCAAAATAAGAAGATGCGAAAAATTGACTCTGATGAGCGGGGTGTTACAATGATCATCATCACATCTCCTCAACATCATTAACAATTCTCGACAAATCTCAAAATCACTATTATCCATACTCGAGAAACACACAAGCTGACTCAAGAAAAGACAATAAAACAGAAAAGAAAACAACCTAAATGACCTAGACCTGATCAACCATATAAGCACATAATCATGTAAAAACTTCCCCACACTTAAAATCGAACAATGTCCTCATTGTCGATCTTAAATGCAAGGAAAGTTAACTCATATAATCAATCAACAGAAAAACAAGACTGAAAAACTAAAGCAAAAACCAAAAATAAAAAGAAGGGAAAAGATACAAGCGTACATGGCACAGTGACTAGACTAGTCACTGTGAATTCGGTGGTGCAGGTGGAGAGTGGAGGAAGTCAGGCCCCGAACAACGGGCCTCCATCACATCAAATCTCTCGCCCCACTTGAATCGGGCCAGTTCTTTCGAACTGGGCTGGTGAGGGGTAGGTGATTTCTTTGCAAGTTCTCGCATACACGCGTTCTCGGTAAGCTGCTCAATAGCCCTGAGGTGAGCACAATCTTCAACCAGATTCGTCTGCGGCTCAGGTCTGGTCTCTCGAACAGAAACGACAATGGTCTTACCCAACACTGTCATGCTCGCCGTCCCCTTCTTCACATCGATAACCGTGCTGGTGGTCGCCATGAATGGTCGTCGAAGGAGGATGGCGTGCTCATTAACATTTTCGTGCACACTCCCTACATCCAACACTAAAAGACCACTGGAACTATCAGCTTCCCCACTCGGACGAGCACATCCTCAATAATTCTCTCGGGGTGACGGAATGACCTATCAGCCAGCTGTAGGCGCATCATTGTGGGATTCAACTCTCCAAGCCCGAGCCTATGATAAACTACAAGTGGCATGTGGTTAATGCCAGCTCCCAAATCGAGCATGCCCGAAGTCTCTTCCCCATTCCCGAAGGCCATAGTGATCACAAAGCCTCTGGGATTCTTTTCTTTCTTCGGCAAGTCATGGTGAAAGACACTTGTCATTTCTGACACTAACACCTCATCACTGCTCTCGAGCCTCTGTTTATTCGCCGCCAATTCCTTGAAAAACCTCGCATACTCCGGTATCTTCTTGATCACATCCGGTGGAGATAAGTCGACGTTGGCCTTAACCAGCATCGCATGCAGGTCTCTAGTCATTCGGTGGTCCTTCTCTTCTAAGAGCCGGCTCGGGAAAGGGATTTTTGGTTTGTACGGATTTGGAGATTTGTGTAAGGATGGTTCGGGTAGTGGTGAAGCTGGGATCTCTGCTTTCTACTCTTCCTTCCTCGGACCCTCTAGCTCGGGCATAATCACTGTCACGGATTTTGCGTGCTCTGTTTGGCTCGGCAGTTTTCCTTTGTCCATTTCTGACTCGATGTTTCCAACCCGTGTGGCCAGCAGGCCTACTTGAGTCTCGAGATGCTTAATGGACGCATCCTGGTTGGTGATGAAGTTCAGAATCTTGTCGAGCTTGTCGTCCATGCTCGATGGGGTTGGTCCGGTTTCTGGTGCTGGCAGCCTTAACATTCCCCTAGGTTGCTGCTGTTGGGGGACAAAGTTGGCTTGAGGTGGCTGCTGATAATTGTTATTAGACCACGAGAAGTGAGGGTGATTTCGCCACCCCGGGTTGTATGTGTTCGAATAGGGGTCATTCCCGGGTCGGTTATGATAACCCTGCAATGCATTAACCTCGATATTCTGACCTCCGTACCCCGGCTCGACAGCTGATGGGCACACTTCTGAACTATGTCCCTGGACTCCACATGCACCATAAACACTCGCCGCCATCGTCTGAATCGGTGAGGAGCTTCGAGCATTCAATAGTCGCATCTGTTCCGTGAGCTCGGCTAACTGTTGGGCCATGGCATTATTGCTCGAGCCAACCTCATTCACTGCAGACCTCTTCCCTCTAACACTTTTCTGAGACGAGTTAACACTCATCGTCTCATAGATAACAATCATCTCTTCAGTCGTCCTGGCCCTGATATCCCCTTCAGCTGCATTGTCCACCATGTACTGCAAGTTCTGGTGGAGGGAGTCGTAGAAACAATTCGCTAGTAGCCCCGGAGCGAGGTTGTGGTGGGGGCACTGCCTCTGAAGGTCCTTGAAGCGTTCCCAAGCCTCGTGAAGAGGCTCGTGCGGCAGTTGGGTGAAGAAGACTATCTGAGACCGGATGTCTTGGGTCTTCTGGTGGGAATAGTACTTCCCGACAAATTTAGCATAAACCTCTAGCAAAGTTGTGAGAGAATCTGGGGTGGGGGTCATGAACCACGCCTTGGCTCGATCCTTCAGAGTCTCCTGAAAGCGTCACATTTTTAGATGGTCCTCAGACAACCCATGTAGAAGAAACGTCTGGAGGACGTTGTAAAATTCTCGGAGAAAGTGGAGTGGGTCCTCGTTGGCGAGCCCGTGGAACGATGGGAGCTGATTGTAGTGGACCACCTTCAGCTCATAGTTGCGGGCGGCTTGTGGCAACCGGAGTCACGATGTTACTGGCCCGATCATGGGCTGAGCCAGGTTCCGGAGGATGTTGCGAGGTGGTTGTCGTTGTTCAGCCATGTCCAAGTTGCTTCCTTCGGACGACTTTGGAGAGTGCTCGTCTTTTTCTAGTGATTCTAGGGTCAGCTCCTCTAGCAGTTCCCTCAAGCTTTCACTAACCGACTTGTTAATTGGAGATAGTACACGTCCACTCCTGGTGCACATACACTAAAACCAACAAGGGTTACGAGCACCAATAATAGATAAAAGAAACAAAATGCAAACAAAATCAACAAAAGAACTACCACCTAACAAAGAAAAAGAAAAACAAGAGAAATACGAAAAATAAGATGAATAAGCGCACAAAATAAACCTAAACCTTCCCGGCAACGGTGCCAATTTGTTGTAAGTATTTTTATCGGAGTAGAATCGAAAGATTCGTTCCCCGGGTCGTATCGCAAGGAAGGTTAGCCGGAATATTCTGTACGTTTATTCAAGCACAAAAGGAGAAAATAAAATTCCTAGACATACTAAATCAAAAGTTTGGGTTTGGTTTCAATTATCAACTAGCACGAAAATTTAAATGAAGCAGTAAAAATAGCAAGCGAAGACGAAGAACAAAAAGGATTTAACGAGCTAGGGAGTCGGGGATATCCGTTTTTGTTCGAGAATGCAATTGATGGGCAAGTGATTGTTCGGTTAAGTGATTTGAATAACCTGTCGTTCAAGTTTTCATTCTCAGTTACTTTTCGTAACAAGAGAACAAGCTTAAGCGACAAATTAACAATTCACTTAACACCTAGGCAATACAGTTACGAACAAGCCTAGTTCATACGAGCCTATTTCGACCGACTCCTCTCCTTTCGGTTCTAAGAGTCGATTAAATTAGACTAGAGGTTGGTTAATCGACTAGCCTTTTTAAAGTTTCCAAAAACCTTGGACGCATTAAATGAATTCAATTAAAATAATTGGATGTTGAAGTGTCACCCTTCAACAATTCGCAAAACTCAAGCCTGATAATCGAAAAACCCTAGAAAAAGAGCAACTCGTACAATATGAACAATCTCAAGCCCAACAATCACAAACGAAATCAAAACATCATCGCCTATTCCCTAGCAGATTAATTTAGCTACTCATGATCGGATAATCAACACAAACATCCATAATCAAAGCAAACATATCCATAGATTAAATGTATAGAAAACTTACGATTAATGTAGATCGAGAAATACTCCGGTAAACAAGATTAATTCGAAAGAAATAGCAAAATCCAAAATCCAATCCGTGTTCTACGTCCCGAATTTTTAAAAGAAAAGTGAAAAAGAACTGTTTTTAAAGCTATGGAACGAAAATATCAATAAACCCTTGGCTGGGAATATCCCCTCAAGAGTTCAGAAAAAATCAGATTTTATCAACTGCTATCGCGCTCCTCGTGGCCACGGAGGGGCTCGCGGGCCGCGATGAACGACGGTCCCGCGGCCACGACCCATCCCGAGGCCGCGACTTTTTCGCTCTGAAGTTCTGGGACTTGGGACCGTGTTTGTTCGCCGCGGCCGCGGAGAAGGCAACCTCGCGGCCGCGGCCTTGAAAACAGAGCGCGACGGGAAAAATTGCAGGCGCCGCGGAGCGGAGGAGTTGCCGCGGCGTGGAGAAAAAGTCAGCCGCGGCATGACGGCATGTCGTTGCGTGGAGCAGGTGAGGCTCGCGACGCGTAGCTTCCTCGCGGCGTGGCGGAGGGAGTCTGGGCAAGGACGTCGCGGTGTGGAGGAAGCTCGCGGCGCGGTGGAGGCCGGTGGCATGGCGTTGTGGAGCTTCACGGCGTGCTGGGACTGTTGGCAGTGGCGCGACGGGATTTTGAATGCACGGCGAAGAAGGAAGCTTGGTCCCGGGACTGCTCATCTGCAAGCTTGCGGTGCTTCGATGTCAGCCGATGAACGTACGCCGGCGAGGCTTCACGTGGCGGTTGGAAGGACTTCGGGCCGATTGGGCATCGTGCTCGACTCGTGTGTATTCGTCTGACTTCTGATATCCGCTTTTAGTGCTGCTCATTGGCAAATTGGTGAACTCATGATTTCCCTCCACTGTATTGTTGCTCGTATTCTGTTGCCTTTTTAATTGAAGTTGGTCAAAGTACCCAACCTGTACACCACAATAGACGAGACAAACGCAACAAAAACGGAAAAACAAACTAAAAGCACAGAAAGACTCCAAATAGAGAAGAACAAGAAACCAAACTAGAAACGAACGAAAAGAAAATAATATGGGGAAAAATAAATGAAAAATGACAACAAAAAACGTAACAAAAATGGGACAAACACAAGCCCACCAAGGACTCATTGTTGTGCTTAAAGAAGAACTAGGTCTCAAATGATTTTTTATTTTGTTTGGAGTTTTAGCATTCTATAATTTAAATTGTGTTTATGTATTGAGTTAAATTTTATTGAGCAATCTTTGTTGGTGTTTGTTTTGTTTTGAAAAAATCTCGTTTTTTCATTTGTTTTTTTAAAAACAAATCTAACACGTTGTTGTATAATACAATTAAATTCAATTTTTTCAAGCTAAATGAATTTCAATCATATTTTAACGAAAATAACATATTGTTACTTCTATTTTATTCGATAAATGTTTGTTGGCGTTCGTTCTACTTTGAAAAAGACTCTTTTTCACTTGTTTTTCGACAACATATCTAACACATTCTTATACCATACAATTAAATTCAATTTTTTTCGGAGTCTAAAACAATGTCAGTTTTATACATACATATTATCAGACAGTACAATACTTAAATTATTGGTTCACCGACCACATTTTATCCATTACACACTATTCACTTTCACCTACTGCACTAATACCTAACACACCACCCACTACAACATAATACCTATCACATTATTACTTAACACACCTTACTTGCCACCTACTGCACCATACATGTCACCTACTACAATAATATCTAACACGAGCTAACCTAACGCAATCACTTTTCACTATAAATAGCATAGTATCATCAACTCCACAACCACATCCAAAAACCTTTTCCAATTTCTTGTTCCTTCTTTCTTCTCATCAATTCCACACCCGCAAACACAACCTCTTTCATTTCTTTCTTCACAAACATAAAAATTTTCAACTTCTCTAAAATGGCTAGCCGTAATAATGATAGAGTCTCATTTCGTGCTTTCTTGAACGAAATGCTTGAAGATTCTTTGGAGCAAGCTGAATTTTCCTTGATGGAGGCCACGACTTTGGAATTGCAGCAAGCGGGCAAGATGAAAGTTCAACTAGGCGTGAAAGACGAGAAGTGCCTCGAAATCGTGAAGCTGGACATGGGCTATTGATAAGAGATTATTTTGCTTCCGATCCCATATGCCACGAAGGCTACTTTCGTCATAGATTCCATATGTCTAGACGATTATTTTGTCAGATCGTTTAGGATGTCGAAGGTCATTCTGATTATTTTAAGTGTAGATCAAATGCAGTACGAAGACCAGGTTTTACACCAATTCAGAAGTGTACTGCGGCTATACGTCAACTAGCGTATGGAGCTCCTGCCGATCAATGTGACGAATACCTTCGTATGTCAGAGCAGACAGCGAATCGAAGTCTGCTCGAGTTTTGTCGTGTTGTGCAAGAAATATATGCACCCCAATATTTGCGCCCCCCAAATGCCAATGACATCTAAAGAATACTTACATTACACGAAGTGAAACATGGTTTTCTGGAAAGTCTAGATTGTATGCAGTGGGAGTGAAAAAATTGTCCAGTTGGATGGCAAGGCTCGTACACTCGAGGGAATCATGGGGTACCCACGATTATGCTTGAAGCAGTGGCATCACAAGACTTATGGACATCACACACATGTTTTGGGCTCGCTGGATCACGAAATGATGTAAATGTACTACATGAGTCTCCATATTTAATTATGTTTTACATGATGTAGCTTCAAAAGTCAATTTTGTGGTTAACGAAACTCAATACGGGATACTAGTTAACAGACGGACATTTTGTGGTTAATTTACACAGCTATTTATTATAAATTGTTAAAATATTTTTCTTTATTTATTTTTCTAACTTTAACAAAATATCTATTTTTTTTAATTATATGTTTAACTATTTTATCAACCACACGTCTAGTAGACTAGTATACTATTATACTAGTAAGTAACTATTTAATTGACAATTTAACATGGAACTAGTTGTAACCCGTGAATTTTCACGGAAAACTATATGATTAAGAAATAATAATAATAATAAATTTAAACAATAGTAAAAATCATAACATAACTATTGAAAAAAAAGTTTTTAAGAAAGGAAATCTAAATATTATTAAACACTCTTTATGTGCAACGTTCGTGGATTTTTTATCGTTAGAATATCCATCACCACAAATCATTATCTTTCATACCACTCCGTGCATTTGCACGGGAAGCTATATGATAAAGGAAATAATAAAAAAAGAAAACAATTGCAAAAATCATAACATGATCATTGAGGAAAAATTAAGCAAAAAAAAAAATTAATTCTAAATATTATTAAACACTTCTTTATATACAACATTCGTGGTTTTCCTATTGTCAAAATCTCCATCACCACAGATCATTATCTTCAGTCCCCTCCAATTCGTGACTCTAGATAGTGCCACGTACAACTGTCCATGACTGAATACAGGGTTCTTCAATAGTAAGCCGGCGTGTGATAATGACTGGGTTTGACTCTTGTTGATAGTCATAGCATATGAAACAATGAGCGGAAATTGCCTACGTTGAAATTTGAACGGTACCCTCAAATCGGATGGTATGATTGTGAGCCTAGGAATAAGAACCTTGTCACCAGCTCTTGCACCGGTTAATATCCTACATTCGAGGACATGGCTACTAAGCTTAGTGATAACCAACCGTGTACCTGTTGACATCAAAACTCGAAAAACAAAATCATATCAATTAAATTTGTACAAAGATAAAAGGAAATAAAGATGACAAATTGAATTTCGATTAACATTACCGTTGCACAACCCCATTGAGTGATCAATGTTTCTAAGAAGCATGACTGGAGTGCCGACCTTAAGGTGCAGTTTATGATTCGGAAGGCCAGAGCACTTGATCCCATTGAAGAACTCAGGAGTGTGAAGGTCCTGAAGAGAATCATATCCAGCATCTGACTTGCACGGGGTGTCCGAACTCAAGTAAGTCCTTCCCTCGGATGAGTTCAGTGAGCTCATGTACTCGTGAATGGACTCAACCACATCAAGTGTGGGAGCGAGTATGGCTCTGTCCTTCAGATAGCTAAGATCGTCACCTGCACTCCTAAACATCGGGTAGGTACTCTCAACAATAGTACCAATAGGATCCCCTTGTGAGTGTAGAAGAAAATCGTCGGGTATGTCGATATCGGCACAACCGTCGTTCGATCCACCGACTGTACCGTCGCCGATGTCTGCAAGCCACTCAGAGAAGCGCCTCAACTCATCGTACTCATCGCCCTCACCAAGGCTTCGAAGCCTCATATTCCGAGTCAGTCTTAGAACGATACAATCGCGCCACAACTTGGATGAATTGATGGTTGCATTGACTATGTCGCTTCGACTGCCTTTAGGGACAACGGAAAGTATATGTCTGAAATCTCCACCTAACACCACACACTTGCCACCAAATGGGAGATGTTTCCTCGATGGATCAACTGCTTCCATTAAGGCTCGCAAGGTGTTGTCAACCGCCTGGAAGCAATATTTGTTCATCATCGGGGCTTCATCCCAAATGATCAACCGACATCGTATGATCAGTTCGGCCAAAGGACTCTGCTGGCTAATATCGCATGTAGAGCCTTCTATTGGGTTTATTGGGATTCTGAATCGTGAATGCGCAGTGCGTCCGCCGATAAGCAAAAGTGATGCAATACCGCTCGATGCAACGTTCAACACAATTTCACCTTTGGATCTCAAAGCAGAAGACAACGCCCTCCAGACATACGTTTTTCCGGTGCCGCCGTAACCATAAACGAAAAACATGCGGCCGTAGGTACGGTAAACAGAGTCCATTATCGAGTCATAGACATTCCGCTGTTCATCTGTCATGTTGGCAACCAACTCCACATTCTCAATAGCGAGTGCACAACGATCGTAATTCAACTCGTCCATCACCAGTCTGTTCGTGGATGCTTCATTACGATCGAGATTAGGGAAAGGCATTGTACCATATCGCGTAGACTCGTACCACGTCTGCGCAAAATTTTTTCAACCTCCGCCAATGTCAAATTCTTTACTTCATCATCGCTCAAAACCAATTCTGTCACAACAATATAGAAAGATTATAAATATAAAGATCATAAGAGAAAAATAAAAAAACATAAGTATGTGACTGTAATTGATTCGTTTACCTGGGTGCTGTAAAACCCTCCGACGATTATATAATATATCATCCGACAGGTAAGGCCAGCATGATTCCCACACGAACTCCGGTCGACCGAGAGTATCAGAAGACAACAAAGTAGCAAAAAGGTTTCTCAACGAATTGGCACTCGACCATTGGCTTGCATCGATAATCCCTTCAATGTACTCTTTGTCGTCCTCCACCAGACCGAGGGAAAAACACGCATCACGATACGAATCGTGTTGTACTCCATCCAACTTCATATAGTCACGATGGAACGTTGCACCTCGAACAACGTTGATAAGACACCGTAAGTAGTATATGTCACCAGCACCAGGGGGACGAAGTACAAACGCGCGATACGGTCACTTCCTTTCCTAGGCTCCCAACTGTTGGTTTCCGAGTGCCACGTAAATTTTGTGGGAGCCTCAACGTATGTCAATTTTCTGGCTTCGGGATACTTCTTGTTAGCTTCCATCCAAGCTAAAAATTTGTTGCCTGCATTTTTATTCTTCTCAACCACTTCATCGATCAGGGCTTCATCGGGATAGTAGCACGGATGCTCGTTCTCGAGGTGAAAATTCAAGCGTTCCACTGATGGGTGCTTGTATTGAATCTCAAAATCCAACAAACGCCACGCAGCCTCACAAGATGAAACGTACCGACAATCATAGTACATCTTCACCTCGTCAACTGGCCTGCTAGAGGACTCAGCTCCATTCGACTCATAGAACGTGGCAGTAACACGATCGTTCCCCTTGTTTACGTACTTGAACAAATATTTGATGGACCTCGACTGGTTGCACCACTCCATATTAATGTGCGCGCCGTACTTCAGGAGCAATTTCTGTTATGAGGCACAACGTATCTGTTATCCAAGGGAATGCCATTCTTTACTATGGTCCTGCCATTATCACGACGTCTGTATCGTGGATAGCCTTCTTCGTCGAGAGTTGTTGTTTCGGAGAACTTTTTAGGAAAATGTTTTGTGCAACAATCGTTCGCCATACACGGGGATTTCGGGCGAACACTTCCGCAGGGGCCGTGCATCATATGATCTCTAACAGCGGCATAGTAAAACGGATCGGTGGCCTCATCCGGTATTTCGGCAGAAATTATTTTATCAATGCCATCTGTTGTTTGTATCTTGTATTCCTTGGCAAGAAAAAGCAAGATATGCGCATGTGGAAGGCCACGCTTCTGGAATTCAATCGTGTATATTGCTGCAAATAAGTTCATACTTAGGTAAAAAATAATACAATACAAAAAATATAATTAAAAATATGTATTTATTCAAAAATAGTTAGAATAAATACCTGCTTTCACATCTCCAAACATCTTGTTATGTCGAACATCTCTCATCAATGCATCCAACTTGGTCTTAAAAACCCGACAAATAATATCAGGACGATCCTCTGGGTTGAGGTTCATCTCATAAAGAAAAGGACCGATTTCAGGCCACTTTGGATTGCAAGTGAAGGTTATGAAAATGTCAGGATAACCGGTCCAACGACAAATTGCCATTGCATCCTGATAGTTCTGAATCATATATCGCGGGCCGCCCGTAAAGGGTGATGGAATTATAATCCGTTTGCCCTGAGAACCAGGATCCGTGTCACCGCGCAACACAGCATCGGAAAGTCTGCTGTACAATTCGGTTCTCAAGTTCTTCTGATTAAACCGAATGTATCTGAGCCGAAATCCCTCTACCATTGTATAAGCGTCCACAACAAATTGTTGATACAACCTCCGAGCGAAAAGGATGGAGGACACTTCGCAGTCGCGGTCGTGCATCCGATATTTGAAGAACTCGTTAGGACTGATAAATTTTCTCGACCTCACAGTTTTCGGCTTTAGGGGAGAGAATGGAATGTCCTCTCGGTAACCATCTTCGCCATATGGAAAAGAATAGGATAATGGAGAGCCAAGTAGGAAGCATTCAACTCGTTGATACGCTGCAGACGTCCACTCCGATGTTCTACTATGATGTCCCGGCTGCCCATAGCATCATCGAAGTCGCCAACAACTAATGCTGCGACTTCAGAAGTGGACAATAAATTATAACGCCGACCATCTTTATTCCTTTTCCCAATGAGTCGCATCTTAACTTCTCTATGATCAGGTTGGTTCAACTTCTCCCGCGCCATTCTGAACGACTTAACCAAAATATTATAAAGATCGAGCATATCTTTCAAACCGTGAACTACCTCGCCATCAAGATTATTTCTTTCAGTACCACTTCTGACATAAGTAATATAGTAAATTGAATTAGTAAAATAATATGTAAACGAATAAGATTACAATAAAAAAAGATATTTTTTAATCAAACAATTTAATAAGTACCTCACAGAAGACAGCCGGTTCGATATTTCATTCTCTGTGTCATAGATGTACAACTGAGCAAATTTGGGAAGAGCACCATGGTCGGGTAGCAAACTGCCCATTAAATGGTAGTTCTGACCGTGTAAACGGAATACGGGTGGGCCGTTGCCCTTGTTTATCTCGGTATCAATCTTCCCTCCCATGGATGTAAAATAGAACATGTTGTTGTAGGACCGAATGTTCTCTTGAAAGTGCTTGCTACGGGGACTCCTTCCGAAAATCAGGTCATGCAGAAATGGGGGAGGAGTGTAAACAGCTGGAAGTTCGATAAATCCGTGGCTGCAACAGCCAGAATACTTTGGAACCCTTGGCTTAGATGGTTTTCCCAGTCGCTCGGCATACCAAAATCTTGCACCACAATGAATGCAACGGTAGGATGCGTCGCCAATATCTCAGTATTCTGCGGAATTGTATTATATAAAATTAATAAACAATTACTAAAAATTTAAATGATCTCCCGATTTCAAAAAAAAAATGATGATAAGATGCTAAAGAGAATGAAATAATAATAATAATAATAATAATAATAATAATAATAATAATAATAATAATAATAATAATAATAATAATAATTATTATTATACATATATAAGTAATTACCAGTGTTAATGGATGAGTTGGAGGAACCGGCTGATGATGACGAAACTCTTGCATTAATGGGGATCTGAGAAGTATTTTGACTACGGACGAAAGCGGAGAAAACGTCGTCATTTCTGGGGGGAGGTAATAACCGTCTCGGACGACCGACATTCGATCAAGGTGCAAATTGTAATGATAAATCTACAAAACATTGAATTAATATAAATTAATATACAAAATCAATTTTTTTTTTTCTTTGGTCACAAATGAACTAATTAGACAAATTGATAATTAATTTCGAATTACCATTTGTAGGGAGAGGTACGGGGTGCCTCGGACGCCCGCCTACGTTCTTTCGAGGCGGCAAATCAATTGATGAATCTACAAAAAAAAAGGTAATATTAATATATAAGAATAAAAGATAAAATTATATATACATTATAACATGAAATAATGTTTATCGGGACAAATGTATAAAAATTCATTCTCAGTTTTGAAGTACCACTTCTTGGGGTAGGTAATGCAGAACAGGAGGGCGCATTTACACTGTCGTCCAATATAAGATCAATTAACGGTACTGAACCACTCAAAGAAATATTACTGAGGTGAGTTATTGCACTACGCTGAGACGAACATTGAGAGCCTGATAATGGAAAACATAACGTAAAAAATAAGTATTATTAAGTATATTAAACCCAAAATAATAAAATTTTTTCTTTCAATGAAACACACAATTAAGATTGATAATAAAACAATTAACAAAATTTATACCGGATTCTTGAACGATAGAACGTGGATTATTAGGGACGACGGGTCTTTGGAGCATGGGTGTTAACCTAGACACATCCGATAACTACCTGCAATAATAAAATTGATATAGTTAAAAATTGGGCCACAAATAAAAATACATAATTATACTCATTATGATGTATTAATGTGAGAAATAAGAAATATTAATGATAATTTTTGTAACAGAAAATGGAGGGAAAATGTTAGATGTTTTAATAAATAGGTAAAATTAAATGCTATATGCTAGCAATTATAGATATATAGATATAGATATAGATTGGGCTGATTTTATAACAGAAATTAAAAAAGATAAAATAATTCCAGCCCATAAAGGAAATTGATAAGAAAATAATTCCAGTCCATATTAACTTGACAATAAAAAAAAATAAAGGATCTAAAGAAATAATTTCAGCCCAATAGAAACAGCCCACTTTCACAAACCCAAAATGATTTCTGCTAACTCGTTTCTTTGTGAAATCATGCACCATATAAGCTTGACACATGTCCCAAAAACGTGTGAGTTATATTCAAACCCTAGAAAAGCTTCTGGAACATTTTACATCTCTCATTTCTCTCCCGTGCAACGTCTCTCATGTCTTTTGTTTTCTCTTACCACATTCAATGCCCATTTCCGTCGCCTCTGTCGGCGATTTCTCTACTCTCTGCCTTATATTTCTTCTCAAATCTTTATTCTCAGGTTTGGGTAAGATTTTAGGCGAGAAACATGCCAATTGTTCTTATTCAGTGGCGATTTTCTTAAATTTTTTTGAAAAAAAACACACCTGAATTTGTTTCTTTCGACAAATTGAGAGATGAAAAAGTGAAAACATTCAATTTTACGAAACCGAAATACTGAGTCATAGTGTTTCGGTTCAAATCGAATGATAACATGTTAGATCTGTAAGATTTCTTTAGTTTTTGTTAAATTTTTTTTTCAAATTTTTTTTAGAATCAGTCAAATACATAACAGATCTACTAATATCTACAGTTTTATTTATATATTTATATCAAAATTTTTATTTTGTACACTTTTTTTGAGGTTACCGTGAAGAAGAGATTCCGACAGACGGGCAACGGCCCAGATCGTGGTGTTAAGAGGCCGATTAAGGTCCTTTTTGTAAAGATATCACCCGATTTGGAACAGATCTACCAATATCTGTAGTTTTATTTATATATTTTTTTATTAGCGAAAACATTCGATTTTACGAAACAAAAATACTGAGTCATAGTGTTTCGGTTCAAATCGGGTGATAACATGTTAGATCTGTAAGATCAACTTAGTTTTTGTTAATTTTTTTTTTTATCAAATTTCTTTTAGAATCAGTCAAATACATAACAGATCTACCAATACATGTAATTTTATTCATATATATATATTTCTTTATTATTTTTTACACTAATTTTGTGAGGTTACCGTGGAGTAGAGGTTCCGACCGACGGGCAACGGCCCGGATCATGGTGTTAAGACACTGAATAAGGTCATTTTGGTATATATATCCACAGTTGGAACTCTTAGGAAGATATGAAGATATATATATATTTTTTTTTTTTAAAAAAAAATTACAACTATTTTCCGATATTACCGTGAAGATCTATATCAGCATGATCTATTTTTATGTTTTTATGAAAATTTTAAATTTTTTAATGTATTTTTAAGTTTTAGTATTTATCTAAGAAGATGTACGACACTCACAATTTCCAGAAGTAAGTCCAAATACAATATTATTTTATAAATAAATTTTTTCTTATGTTATAAAGATGTATGACACTTACGTTTTTTTTGTTTAAATTTTTTTTTCTTCAACAGGTTCATTAGAGGACTACTAAGCATTGGAGACATTATAAACAGATAAGTATAATATTCTGTGTAATATTTCAGATACTTATATTGTATGAAATAAAACATAATTTTAACAAATTTGTTTTTATATGTAGGTTTATAAGTTTCTGAATTGAATGAGGATGCAACAGTCTGTTCATTGGGTACTCAAAAATAGAAAGGACGAACACATGGAAGGCTGAAAGAGAAGATTAATGAAAGATTATGCTAAAAGGTAAGTCATTCTTATGTTCTTTAAAGAAAACATATTGTACACATCAACCAGTATACCATTATCTGTTGAATCTTGTTTGGTCCTTTTGTTGCCCAAGATGCTGTACCCGCTGGATAACCGTTTCATGTTGTTTGGATGTGTGTCGAAGTTTGACTGCTTGCTCTACATGAAAAACTATGTTGATTCCAGCTTTATTGTGTGCTTTTTATACTCTTCTTGAATGGTTCTTTTGTGCCTGATAATGAACTGCTGAAAGTTGAATTGGGATGAAAAGTGCTCACTGTATATGAACTTCTGCTGCTGAAAGTTTGGTTATATATGTTTTTTTCTTGGTAAAAGAGAAGAAAACCAGATACCTATGGTGCTAAAGCTTTTCTTTATATGCTGTGTTTTTTAATAAGTAGACTGAAGTAATATTTTAGGGATATATATAGAAAACTGTGGCATATATATATATGGTAAATAAATTAAGTGCATTTGATAGCTTTTATTAGGATTATTGACTTGATTTGTTTTATATGGAAGGCTAAAAAAAACTGATGCATTATTGTAATATTTGGTGGGCTGAAATCTTGGGTTTAATAAAGTTTTTATTTCAACTTGCTAAAACTTGGAATTTTTCATTTGTTTTAGTTGTCATTTGGCTGAAAAGAAATACAAAATAGAGAAAAAATTTAAAGACATGTAAATAAAAAACTTTTATTCATATGTAAAACCATAAAAAAAAACATGATTAAGTGTTGCTTTATTATTCTTGTAAGTGTTATTCTGGGATTTGCGGATTTGGTTTAAAAAGCATGATTATATGTTGAACACTTGGTGGTTTTGTTTGTATTTTGATGTTTTTGTTTCTTCTTGTTGTTTTTTTGTTGTGATTAGAGTAAAAAATGCTAATCTTTTAAGGTATTTACTTTAGACAACTTATATAATTTGAACATAGAAAACCCTACCGCCTAAAAACTAAACCCTAAACCCTAAAACACCAAACCCTAAATCATGAAACCCTGATATCAATACAAACTGAAACCCTAAAAACCTAAACCCTTAACAACATGAATAAGTGTTTTTTAAGGCATATTTATGTGTTGCACACATATTGGTCTTCAGAATTTGAT
>CACSLK010000674.1:10025-23238 GCA_902706635.1 Striga hermonthica
GGGGGGGGGATACGCTGGTTGCCTCTTAAGGAAAAAATGGAAATTTTTTCAACCAACACCTCCTTTTATACTCGTGGCCGTGGGATGTATAGTGATGACGAGTGAAGAACGTGGCTTCATGAGGCCTTAACACTTGCTTGCTAAAGAAACCAATTAGCATGACTAATCTCTCAATTCCCTCTCTCATAAATACACGTGTTAAATGATGTGTGGGAGGAAAAAAAAAATAGTTTCTTAAGGCTTAGGAAATACTTAGCAAAGTTTGGAAAAAAAAATGAAATTCCGTACGGCTGTCACATATTTGGAATGCAATTTGGACGGCTTTAGCTTAAGTGTGTGACTAATATTAATTAATCACTTAACTTATGTTTAATTATTTAATTAAACATAATGCTTAATTACCAAAATTATTCCGAACGTAAACGGTACGTCGAAAATAATTTTCGGTAGTCTCGACTAAAAATGATTAATTTCGACAATAATAATTAATAACATTATTATATCGGAACTAAAACATAATTTATACCGATAAAATATCAGGATATTACACGATGGGCGATAAATATATGTTATCCACATCAAAAAATGGTGTCGTGTTTGAAAACATGTCTTTCCGGAGACGTTGTTTACATTTTCGTACTTGCCCCTATTTACCCTTATTTTCCTCGACATTCTTAAACGTGTTCCATTTTGCTTCAAAACACGATGAGGCGATAAATATATGTTATGCACATCAAATAATGGTGACGTGTTCGAAAACAAGTTTTTCCGGAGACGTTGCTTACATTTTTGTACTTGCCCCTATTTACCCTTATTTTCCTCGACTTTTTTAAACGTGTACCTTTTTGCTTCAAAAAACGATGGGGCGATAAATATAAGTTATCCACATCAAATAATGGAGCCGTATTCGAAAAAAAATCTTTCCGGAGACATTGCTCACATTTTTCGTACTTGCCCCTATTTATCCTCATTTTCCTCGACTTTCTTAAACGTGTACCATTTTGCTTTAAAACATGATGGGAAGATAAGTATATGTTATCCATATCAAATAATGGTGTCGTGTTCAAAAACAAGTGTTTCCGGAGACGTTGCTTACATTTTTCGTACTTGCCCCTATTTACCCTTACTTTCCTCGACTTTCTTAAACGTGTACCACTTGGCATCAAAACAGGATGGGGCGATAAATATATGTTATACACATCAAATAATGGTGTCGTGTTCGAAATCAAGTCTTTCTGGAGACGTTGCTTACATTTTTCGTTCTTGTCCCTATTTACCCTTATTTTCCTCCACTTTCTTAAACGTGTACCATTTTGCTTTAAAACACGATAGGGCGATAAATATATGTTATCCACATCAAATAATGGTGCCTTGTACGAAAACATGTATTTCCAGAGACGTTGTTACATTTTCGTACTTGCCCCTATTTATCCTTATTTTCCTCAACTCTTTTAAACGTGTACCATTTTGCTTCAAAACATGATGGGGTGATAAATATATGTTATCCGGATCAAATAATGGTCCCGTGTTCGAAAACATGTCTTTCCGGAGACGTTGCTTACATTTTCGTACTTGCCCCTATTTACCCTTATTTTGCTCGACTTTCTTAAACGTGTACCATTTTGCTTCAAGACACGATGAGACGATAAATATATGTTATCCACATCAAATAATGGTGCCGTGTTCGAAAAAAAGTCTTTCCGGAGACATTGCTCACATTTTTCGTTTTTGTCCCTATTTACCCTTATTTTCCTCGATTTTCTTAAACGTGTACCATTTTGCTTCAAAACACGATGGGGCGATAAATATATGTTATCCACATCAAATAATGATGTCGTGTTCGAAAACAAGTCTATCCGGAGACGTTGCTTACATTTTTTTTACTTGCACCTATTTACCCTTACATTCCTCGACTTTCTTAAACGTGTACCATTTTGCTTCAAAACAGGATGGGGCGATAAATATATGTTATCCACATCAAATAATGGTATCGTGTTCGAAAACAAGTCTTTCTGGAGACGTTGCTTACATTTTTCGTTCTTGCCCCTGTTTACCCTTATTTTCCTCAACTTTCTTAAACGTGTACCATTTTGTTTTAAAACACGATAGGGCAATAAATATATGTTATTTACATCATATAATGGTGCCGTGTTCGAAAACATGTATTTCTAGAGACGTTGTTACATTTTCGTACTTGCCCCTATTTACCCTTACTTTCCTCGACTTTCTTGAACGTGTACCATTTTTCTTCAAAACACGATGGGGCAATAAATATGTGTTATCCACATCAAATGGTCTCGTGTTCGAAAACAATCTTTTCGGAGACGTTGCTTACATTTTCGTACTTTCCCGTATTTACCCTTATTTTCTTCGACTTTCTTAAACGTGTACCATTTTGCTTCAAAATACGATGGGGCGATAAATATATGTTACCCACATCAAATAATGGTGCCGTGTTTGAAAACAAGTCTTTTCAGAGACGTTGCTTACATTTTCGTACTTGCCCCTATTTACCCTTATTTTCCTCGACTTTCTTAAACGTGTACCTTTTTGCTTCAAAACACGATGGGGCGATAAATATATGTCATCCACATCAAATAATGGTGCCGTGTTCGAAAACAAGTCTTTCTAGAGACGTTGCTTACATTTTTTACTTGCCCCTATTTACCCTTATTTTCCTCGACTTTCTTAAATGCGTACCATTTTGCTTCAAAACACGATGGGGCGATAAATATATGTTATCCACATCAAATAATTGTGTTGTTTTCGAAAACAAGTCTTTCCGGAGACGTTGCTAACATTTTTTGTACTTGCCCCTATTTACCCTTATTTTCCTCGACTTTCTTAAATGTGTACCATTTTGCTTTAAAACATGATGGGTCGATAAATATATGTTATCCACATCAAATAATGGTGTCGTGTTCGAAAACAAGTCTTTCTGGAGACGTTGCTTACATTTTACGTACTTGCCCCTATTTACCCCTATTTTTTTCAACTTTCTTAAATGTCTACCATTTTGCTTCAAAACACGATGGGGCGATAAATATATGTTATCCACATCAAATAATGCTGTCGTGTTCGAAAACAAATCTTTTCGGAGACGTTGCTTACATTTTTTGTACTGGCCCCTATTTACCCTTATTTCCTCGACTTTCTTAAACATGTACCATTTTGCTTCAAAACACGATGGGGCGATAAATATATGTTACCCATAATGGTGTCGTGTTCGAAAACAAGTATTTCCGGAGACATTGTTTACATTTTTCGCCCTTGCCCCTATTTACCCTGTAACGCCCCGTATTTTATTAATAAAGGAAAATACTAGCTTTTAATTATAAGCTAGCATGTGTTAATAAAGGTTCATGTTAATGTTCAAGTTTAAGTTATTCAGCTAGTTAAGTTCCAAGTTCGATGTCATGTCGAAAGTATATCCAGTTAATTTTGTTTATTAACCGTTCAGTAATTAATCTTAGTCCGTTTATTTAATAAATGGACATAGTAAGTTCGGGATTAATTATTCCAATATTGACGTATTAATTGAGTTTGAGAATATTCGAATTAATTTTTGAAGTCAAGTTTCGACCGAAATTATATAATTCGGTTTAAGTTCCTTACGCTAAGTCATGCGTTCCTATATTAGCGTCTCAATAACCGCTTAATCGTCCATTCTTATGCTTATATTAGTGCCGATTGTGGTTAAATAGGCATAAGCCATGGGATTTGACCAAGACTATATATAGTAACATTTTTATGGTGCAACTTACATAGAATCTCATCATTACGTGGGTTATGTGGCGTCATAAGAATGAATATCAAGTGATGACCAAGCTAAAAAGGGATGACTAAAGCTTCTTCAAATGCCACATAACATGTCAACTAAGTAAGGAAATTGCCACAAAGCGTGAGGAAATGACATGTGGCGCTTCATCATTTAATCATATATATTCACCCTCATTTTCCTTTCCCTTTAAATAGTAAAACCGAGAGTTTAGTATATAATAACGGAGAAGTTAGTTTGGTATGCTATTGCCGAGAGAAGTTCATGTTCACCGAGCGATCGGGCGATCAAGTCCATGAAGGCTAGCACCATTTATCATGAGATTGAAGGGGTAATTTCCTTAGGACTCTCTCTCGTTATGCTTATGTATTTATTTTGAGTAAATTATAAGGTTCGGTCCATTCATAGTCAAGTTAGCTCGCGGGCATGCCATGTAAAGCTTAACCGAGCCATGTTCTTTTATGTCCGGCAACTCTCGAGCAATTCATGTGTTTTAAGTCATGTTATGTTATGTTCTATTATTTTGAGTGTTAATTGTCCATGAGTAATGCTGAATGACCGACGAATCGGTTACGATTGGTGGTAGCGCACATAACGCACACCACGGTCGATTTATGTCCTATCAGGCCATTTTAAGTTATATTCTAATACTTCCAAGCAATTTACGTGCTTTTGATCATTTTATATTTTATATCATGTTATATGGATTCAAGTCAGGTTTGCCGGAAAAGTAGTCGGACGGCCGGCAAGGTGTCGACCGTAGTGCTCAGCCTGCACGTAGCGGGTGCAGCACCCGGTAGTCAAGTGAAGCCTGCGGGTGGTTTGAAGTGCCCAGCCGGGTATTGCCTGTAGCCGTACCGCAGTGCGTAGCCAGCGAAGGCAGCACCTAGCCGCCTTGCAGTGTACGCATGCAAGCAGCCCGCGGTGCCTAGTGTACGCCGACAAGTCTCAGCGCACGTCAGTGCGCCTAACTGTATGTCAGTCGGCCTCGGCCAGTGCCGATAGCACGCCCGAGCGCCATGTACCGTCAGGGTCGCCCAACAGTGCCCGAATGGTACCAGTCAGCGCCAGTTTGCGCATCCCGAGTCCAGTCGGCCGTCAGTCGTGCCCGACGGCACTCGATGGTCGTTTAGTGCGCACGGGTTGTGCCAGTCGCAACTGCCAGTGCTTAAGTCATGCCCGGTCGTGCACAGGCTAATGTCTTTCGTGCCCGGTAAGGTCCAGTCGACGTTGGCCGTGCCTAGTAGCACGCCAGCGAGCTAAGTCACACACCAGTGCGCGCGGTCGTCCACGACCGTGCTCAGTTGAGTCTAGTGAGGCCCAACTGTGCCTAAGCCGAGCCCAGCCCACGCCAGCGACCGCGCCCAGGTGCCAGCAGGACCAGTGTGGGACTGAGCCAGTTAGCCTGAGCAAGCGGCCAACCGCTCGGCCACAACGAGCCGGCGGTCAGTCCAGTCAATGAACCGACCGGTTCAGACCGGTTATTCCTATATTTCAGTATTTATTGATCCGGTCTAAGTTATTTTAGATATTCCAGTCAAGTTTCAAGTCCAGTTAATCAGTTAAGAAAATCCAGTCAAAGTTATCAGTCCAGCCAGTTCAGTCCAGTAATTCCAGTAAAGTTCAGTTTTAAATCAGTCTATGTTGAGCCCTAGTTCATGTCAATAAGTCCATTTAAGCCATCAGTCAGAGTCGAGCATCTTAATAGCCATTTTAATATGTCTGAGCATAGTACTTAGTATTTGTTTATATATGTCACAATTTCCAGATGATCAGCACTTACATTTTCAGACCAGCAGTTCAAGTGGGGACTCAGACTGGGTATCACAATGATTATAATTACTCTACCATGTTTGAGGTATGTATCATGTCATGTTATGTTATGTATCCGCTTGGAATGGTCCCCGGTCCATTCTGGGTTTTAGTGGCCTAGTCTGCCCACTAGAGTGTGCACATGGTGTCTGATGTTTTTATGCTGGCAGATGAGGTAACGGTTATGAGGCAATGGTTATGGCAATGGTTACTGGTATCATGCTATGTTTATGTATATACCAGGATCATGACATTGCAATTATTTTCACTGGTACGAGTTCCTACGGAGCACAGTGGTGCTCACGCCCCATGTTTATCTATGTTTTTTAGGTCACAGAGTCGGACCGAAGGTTTGAGCTGGTTGGTGGATCGTGGTCACAGATATGGCTACCAGCCATTATACATTCATGTTCTGCTACGTTTTAGCTTCCGCTATCATTTTACGACTTTTCAACTGGCATGTCAGGTTTCATATGTTGATCTGATTTATCAGTCATACTTTTATAAAGTATTACATGCTAGTTGATCTAAAATAATCCATATATTCTTCAAAGTTAAATTTAAATAAAGATAACGGATTTTCAAAGCAATGCATGGTTTTCAATAGCATCTGTTTTATAAAGAAAAGTTTTGCGAAAAACGCACTCTGATATTTATGGAAAAGGGGGGGTGTTACAGTTGGTATCAGAGCACGTTTTTGTGCATTTTAATACTTCAGCGAGTCAGAAATTTTTATAAAACCCGACCACACCACGCTCACGCATCGCCGACTACAGGTAAGTGCTGATTTATGTTTAAAATTATAAACAAATTACTATGTCTATGCTCAGTACGTTGTCATATATCTGATCTTAGAATCAGTAAGGATGCTCGAATAAGAAATCAGAACCATAGAAAGGGGCTAAGTTTGAGGACTCTAGATTAAATTCTGGAAGTATTGGGTCACTTTTAGCAACTCGGCAAGAGATTTGTAAGCTATTAAACAGTACAAATCTTACCAGACATGTTTCTGAAGCATTTTTCTATCAAAATTGCCCATTTTTGCTAACCAGTTGGCACATTCCAGGGAGGAATTCCTTGATTCAGATCAGGGAATAGACTCAAAATTCCTAAGTCAGATCAGTAAAACAAGTTCAGGGTAAAATTTTCATGCTAGAGGTTGTTATAATTCTTAAGGCCATTGTCAAAAGTAACGGTTTTCAGTGTATAAGAGTCAATATTCCGGGTTACCATAGAGGCTTGAAATAAGAGTCACTCAGCCGGGTAGACCATGGGGGCTTGAAGTTGGGACTGGAACAGTATGATTTCATGTAATAACAACCTTTAAGTCAGTTATGTCATGTATTCTATTAGTTTGATATTCCAAGTTATGGTTGCCAAAGTTCAAGATCAGTTATTCCTTTTGTACTTGCGGGACCAGTTGATACTGGAGTAGCCCTATATAGTACATAACCATGAGTCAATGTTCATGATTTAAGGTCGATGTATAATAGTTACTAAGCCGGGTTAAATATGGAGATCTGAAATACAGATCATTAGTCCAAATTTACCTGGAAACTTGAAGTCGCACCTTATCAAGCCACAGTACGTCAGCAAATGCCATATTCCAATTCTGAGACAACCATTTAAGTGTCTTGGGATAGCTTTCAGAGTCCAAGTAAAAGTTATAAAGTCATGTTAAAGCCAAGTAAGGGTTATCCAGTTATGTGAATGTTGAGGCTAGCCAGGTTAAAGTTGAAGGTGGTCTGTCTAAGAAGACCAGACTTATCAGTTATTTCACAATTATGTCCAGTGCCTCGATTCTCAAATTCAGAAAATGTGAGAAATTGCAAGAAAGATTAGTTCACGATAGACTTTTCTTGAGGTTAAGTTTGACCTCAAGGAAGGTAAACAATTGCAGGTACAATATGTCGGCATACGACACGACAGAGAAGGGCCAATCAACAACATCAACAACCAATGTCGTGGTGACAACCGGAGCTTTCCATTCATGGACACATGAAGAGAATGATGCCATATCTGAGTCATAGAACGTCGGGAAATCACAGAGAGGTAGCACTATAGTACGTTGAGGTTACTAGCTTGAGATACAAATATGATGAGTTATACAGACTACGTCGACGTCGCAGGTGCAATGTTCGCTAGGTGCTGCATGCAGACGTGCCGCACTCACTTGATGAGGAGCAGGTGTGCTGCATTGCAATGTGCCGCGAACGATGTGTCGCGTTATCGAGTAGATGTTCATGAAAGGTAGTTGCCGAGATTGCTAGTTATTCTCATTTGTACATGTGCATATCTCTGAAATTTTTCCGTGTGTACCAACGACTTGGGTTCCACAATCAATGTTCAGACCGAAAATCAACAATCAGCCAGGAGGTGATGACCAGTGCGCTCAAGAATTATGCCTTAAATGTCATGTATAATCTGTGGAACACTTTTATTCAGTAAAGTGTTCTTTTCCAGCCAGTATTAATTTACGTAAACTGTAAATTGATGATTCTCCAGTTACGATCAAGTCTAATGTTCAGTATTCAAATACTGAAATCTCAAGTTATGTCATTGGTTCAGTATAAGCTTTATGTTAAGCGTGTACGTTCAATTTAGTATTTCCGAGGACGGAAATATTTTAAGGGGGGTAGATTGTAATGCCCCGTATTTTATTAATAAAGGAAAATAATAGCTTTTAATTATAAGCTAGACTTTGTTAATAAAGGTTCATGTTAAGTTCCAAGTTCGATGTTATAAGTTCGATGTTATATCGAAAGTATATCTGGTTAAGTTCCAAGTTCGATGTTATATCGAAAGTATATCTGGTTAATTTTGTTTATTAACCGATTTAATTTCAGTAATTAATCTTAGTCCGTCTATTTAATAAATAGACATAGTAAGTTTAGAATTAATTATTCCAGTATTGACGTATTAATTGAGTTTGAGAATATTCGAATTAATTTTCGAAGTCAAGTTTCGACTGAAATTATATAATTCGATTTAAGTTCCTTACGCTAAGTCATGCGTTCCTATATTAGTGCCTCAATGACCGCATAATCGTCCATTCTTATGCTTATATTAGCGCCGATTGTGGTTAAATAGGCATAAGCCGTGGGATTTGACCAAGACCATATATAGTTAACATTTTCATGGTGCAACTTACATAGAAGCTCATCATTACGAGGGTTGTGCGGCGTCATAAGAATGAATATCAAGTGATGACCAAGCTAAAAAGGGATGACTAAAGCTTCTTCAAATACCACATAACATGTCAACTAAGTAAGGAAATTGTCACAAAGCGTGAGGAAATGACATGTGGCGCTTCATCATTTAATCAAATATTTTCCCCCTCAGTTTCTTTTCTCTTTAAATAGTAAAACCGAGAGTTTAGTATATAATAACGGAGAAGTTAGTTTGGTATGCTATTGCCGAGAGAAGTTCATGTTCACCGAGCGATCGGGCGATCAATTCCATGAAGGCTAGCACCATTTATCATGAGATTGAAGGGGTAATTTCCTTAGGACCCTCTTGTTATGCTTATGTATTTATTTTGAATAAATTATAAGGTTCGTTCCATTCATAGTCAAGGTAGCTCGCGGGCATGCCATGTAAAGCTTAATCGAGCCATGTTCTTTTAAGTCCGACAACTCTCGAGCAATTCATGTGTTTTAAGTCATGTTATGTTATGTTCTATTGTTTTGAGTGTTAATTGTCCATGAGTAATGCTAAATGACCGATGAATCGGTTACGATTGTTGGTAGCGCACATAACGCACACCACGGTCGGTTTACGTCCTATCAAGCCATTTTAAGTTATATTCTAAATCTTCCGAGCAATTTACGTGTTTTCGATCATTTTATATTTTATATCATGTTATATGGATTCAAGTCAGGTTTGCCGGAAAAGTAGCTGGACTGCCGGCAAGGTGCCGACCGTAGTGCTCAGGCCGCACATAGCGGGTGCAACGCCCGGTAGTCAAGTGAGGCCTGCGGGTGGTTTGCAGTGCCCAGTCGGGTATTGCCTGTAGCCGTACCGCAGTGCGTAGCCAGCGAGGGCAGCACCTAGCCGCCTTGCAGTGTACGCATACAAGCAGCCCGCGGTGCTTACTGTACGCCGACAAGTCTCAGCACACGTCAGTGCGCCTAACTATATGTCAGTCGGCCTTGGCCAGTGCCGATAGCACGCCCGAGCGCCATGTACCGTCAGCGTCACCCGACAGCACCCGAATGGTACCAGTTCACGCATCCCGAGTCCAATCGACCGTCGGTCGTGCCCGGCGGCACTTTATGGTCGTTCAGTGCACACGGGTTGTGCCAGTCGCAACCGCAGTGCTTAAGTCATGCCCGGTCATGCACAGGCTAATGTCTGTTGCGCCCGGTAAGGTCCAGTCGACGTTGGTCGTGCCTAGTAGCATGCCAGTGAGCTAAGTCACACGCCAGTGCTCGCGGTCGTCCACGACCGTGCTCAGTTGAGTCTAGCGAGGCCCAGCTGTGCCTAAGCCGAGCCCAGCCCACGCCAGCGACCGTGCCCAGGTGCCAGCAGGCCCAGCGTGGGACCGAGCCAGTTAGCCCGAGTGAGCGGCCAACCGCTCGGCCACAGCGAGCCGGCGGTCAATCCAGTCAATGAACCAACCAGTTCAGACCGGTTATTCCAATATTTCAGTATTTATTGATCCGGTCCAAGTTATGTTAGATATTCCAGTCACGTTCCAGGTCCAGTCAGTTCAGAAAATCCAGTCAAAGTTATCAGTCCAGCCAGTTCATTCCAGTAATTCCAGTAAAGTTCAGTTTTAAATCAGTCTATGTTGAGCCCTAGTTCATGTCAATAAGTCCAGTTAAGCCATCAGTCAGAGTCGAGCATCTTAATAGCCATTTTAATATGTCTGAGCATATTACTTAGTATTTGTTTATATATGTCACAGTTTCCAAATGATCAGCACTTACATTTTCAGACCAGCAAATCAGGTGGGGACTCAGACTGGGTATTACAATGATTATAATTACTCTACCATGTTTGAGGTATGTATAATGTCATATTATGTTATGTATCCGCTTGGAATGGTCGCCGGTCCATTCTGGGTTCTAGTGGCCTAGTTTGCCCACTAGAGTGTACACATGGTGTCCGATATTTTTATGCTGGCAGATGAGGTAACGGTTATGAGGCAACGGTTATGGCAATGGTTACCGGTATCATGCTATGTTTATTTATATACCAGGATCATGACATTGCAATTATTTTCACTGTTTACTTCAGTACGACTTCCTACGGAGAACAGTGGTACTCACGCCCCATGTTTATCTATGTTTTTAAGGTCACAGAGTCGGACCGGAGGTTTGAGCTGGTTGGTGGATCGTGGTCACAGATATGGCTACCAACCATTATACATTCATGTTCTGCTACGTTTTAGCTTCCACCGTCATTTTACGACTTTTCAAATGGCATGTCAGTTTTCATATGCTGATCCGATTTATCGGTCACACTTTTATAAAGTATTACATGCTAGTTGATCTAAAATAATCCATTAATTCTTCAAAGTTAAATTTAAATAAAGATAACGGATTTTCAAAGCAATGCATGGTTTTCAGTAGCATCCCGATAAGGATTTCGCAAATAAATATGTTTTATAAAGAAAAATTTTGCGAAAAATGCATTCTGATATTTATGGAAAAGCGGGGTGTTACATACCCTTATTTTCTTCGACTTTCTTAAACGTGTACCATTTTGCTTCAAAACACGATGGAGCGATAAATATATGTCATCCACATCAAATAATGGTGCCTATTCGAAAACAAGTATTTCTGGAGACGTTGCTTACATTTACTTGCCCCTATTTACCCTTATTTTTCTCGACTTTGTTAAACGTGTACCATTTTGCTTCAAAACACGATGAGGCGATAAATTTATGTCATCTACATCAAATAATGGTGTCGTGTTCGAAAAGAAGTCTTTCAAGAGACGTTGCTTACATTTCGTACTTGCCCCTATTTACCCTTATTTTCCTCGACTTTCTTAAACGTGTACCATTTTCTTCAAAAAACGATGGGGCGATAAATATATGTTATCCACATCAAATAATGGCGTCGTGTTCGAAAACAAGTCTTTCCGGAGACGTTGCTTACATTTTCGTACTTGCCCCTATTTACCCTTATTTTTCTCGACTTTCTTAAACGTGTACGATTTTGCTTCAAAACATGATGGGGCAATAAATATATGTTATCCACATCAAATAATGGTGACGTGTTCGAAAACAAGTTTTTCCGGAGACGTTGCTTACATTTTCGTACTTGCCCCTATTTACCCTTATTTTCCTCGACTTCTTTAAACGTATACCTTTTTGCTTCAAAAAACGATGGGGTGATAAATATATGTTATCCACATTAAATAATGGTGCCGTATTCGAAAAAAAGTCTTTCCGGAGACATTGCTCACATTTTTCGTACTTGCCCTTATTTACCCTTATTTTCCTCGAGTTTCTTAAACGTGTTTACCATTTTGCTTCAAAACATGATAGGGCGATAAGTATATGTTATCCATATCGAATAATGGTCTCGTGTTCGAAAACAAGTCTTTCCGGAGACGTTGCTTACATTTTCGTACTTGCCCCTATTTACCCTTATTTTCCTCGACTTCTTTAAACGTGTACCTTTTTGCTTCAAAAAACGATGGGGTGATAAATGTATGTTATCCACATTAAATAATGGTGCCGTATTCGAAAAAAAGTCTTTCCGGAGACATTTCTCACATTTTTCATACTTGCCCTTATTTACCCTTATTTTCCTCAACTTTCTTAAACGTGTACCGTTTTGCTTCAAAACATGATAGGGCGATAAGTATATGTTATCCATATCGAATAATGGTCTCGTGTTCGAAAACAAGTCTTTCTGGAGACGTTGCTTACATTTTCGTACTTGCCCCTATTTACCCTTATTTTTCTCGACTTTCCTAAACGTGTACCATTTTGCTTCAAAACAAAATGGGGCGATAAATATATGTTATCCACATCAAATAATGGTGTTATGTTCGAAAACATGTATTTCCTAAGACGTTACACTTTCATACTTGCCCTTATTTACCCTTATTTTCCTCGACTTTCTTAAACGTGTACCATTTTGCTTCAAAACACGATGGGGCGATAAATATATGTTATCCACATCAAATAATGGTGCCCTGTCCGAAAACAAGTCTTTTCGGAGACGTTGCTTACATTTGTCGTACTTGCCCCTATTTACCCTCATATTTCTCGACTTTCTTAAATGTGTACCATTTTTGCTTCAAAACACGATGGGTGATAGATATATGTTATCCACATCAAATAATGGTGTCGTGTTTGAAAACATGTCTTCCCGGAGACGTTGCTTACATTTTCGTACTTGCCCTATTTACACTTACTTTCCTCGACTTTCTTAAACGTGTACCATTTTGCTTCAAAACAAGATGGGGCGATAAATATATCTTATCCACATCAAATAATGGTGTCGTGTTCGAAAACAAGTCTTTCTGGAGACGTTGCTTACATTTTTCGTTCTTGTCCCTATTTACCCTTATTTTCCTCGACTTTCTTAAACGTGTACCATTTTTTTTTAAAACACGATAGGGCGATAAATATATGTTATCCACATCAAATAATAGTGCCGT
>CACSLK010000717.1:4600-19282 GCA_902706635.1 Striga hermonthica
GAATAACAAGTGTAATATCCACTAAAGCAAAGCTTAAGTATATAACACCAACACTTTCGGCACCACAATCCTGCCACGAAACTCCAAGGCCCCATCAGTGCCTCGGTGAAAACCCTCGACGCCTCCGGCACGAACCTTGGCATCAATCGCACGAATAAACTCATCTAAAACCTGTTCTTGCCGGATCCTCTCCCTCAGCGTCGGCTGAACCTGCATAGAATTCACACTCCCCGTACTGGCTGTAGGAAGTGCATCAATCACCTGAATTTACATCCGGGCGAACTCATGGATTAACTGACTCTGCTGAGTAACAATGTATGTCAAGTCACCCTTTACCTTGCGGCTCAGGGCATCAGCAACTACATTCACCTTCCCCGGATGGTACTGGATCGTACAATCATAAACCTTGATGAGTTCTAACCAACGGCGTTGCCTCATATTGAGTTCCTTCTGAGTAAAGATATACTGTAAGCTTTTATGATGGGTGAAAATTTCGCATTGACCGTCGTATAGATAGTGTCGCCAAATCTTGAGGGCATGAACAACTGCAGCTAATTCCAAGTCGTGCGTCGGGTAGTTCTGTTCATGTGGTTTAAGTTTGCGTGAAGCATAAGCAACGACCTGGCCATCTTGCATAAGTACACATCCTAAACCCTGCCTCGAAGCATCACTATAGATGGTGAAGCTCCGAGAAGGATCTGGAATAGTCAACACCGGTGCCGTCGTAAGCCTCCGTTTCAGCTCCTGAAAACTCGACTCACAACGGTCTATCCATTCGAACTTTACAGACTTCCTCGTCAGCTGAGATAAAGGGAGGGCAATCTTCGAGAACCCCTCAATAAACCTGCGATAATAACCTGCAAGGCCGAGGAAACTACGAACCTCAGACGGATTCTTCGGTGCTGACCAATTCTGAACTGCAGCAATTTTGGAAGGATCAACTTCAATACCTGCTGAAGTAATAATGTGGCCAAGAAAAGCCACTCGTTGAAGCCAAAACTCGCACTTGGAGAACTTTGCATATAACTTCTCGCGTCTAAGGGGCGAAAGAACGGCCCTCAGGTGCTCCTCGTGCTCCTTCTGGCTCTAGGAATAAATAAGGATATCATCGATGAAGACAATAACAAACTGATCGAGAAAAGGATGAAATACACGGTTCATCAAGTCCATGAATAATGCCGGGGCATTACTGAGGCCAAACGGCATAACCACAAACTCGAAGTGACTGTATCTCGTACGAAAAGCTGTCTTGGGTATATCTGACTCCTTGATTTTCAGCTGATGGTAGCCTGAACGCAAATCTATCTTGGAAAACACGCAGGCACCCCTCAACTGATCAAATAAATCATCGATCCTGGGAAGCGGATATTTATTCTTGATCGTCAACCGGTTAAGATCCCGGTAGTCAATACACATACGCATGGATCCGTCCTTCTTCTTGACAAAGAGAACGGGTGCTCCCCAAGGAGAAACGCTCGGTCGTATAAAACCGAGATTCAACAACTCTTGAATTTGGGTCTTTAGTTCTTGTAATTCTTTAGGCGCCATTCTGTACGGTGCCTTCGAAACGGGTCCGGCTCCAGGGATAAGATCAATCGAAAACTCCACCTGTCGGCTGGGTGGACCTCCGGGAAGCTGGTCTGGAAACACGTCCACGAACTCACGATCGATAGGAATGTCATGAGGTGAACGTGCCTTTGGCTCGTCTCCAACGAGGCTCACAAGGTAACCTTGGCAATCACCCCGTCGAAGAATCTTTCTGGCTTTCGCCATAGAAATAACATGTGGCAGAGTACGAGTCCTGGAGCCGTAATAAGTGATCTGATCATCTCCCGAAAGATAAAGAGTAATCTCTCGGTCGTGACATCGGATATCTGCGTGAAAACGTGTTAACCAATCCATACCGAGTATGAGGTCAAAATCCCTCATCTCGATAACATAAGCATCAGTAATCAGAATACGGCCGCCGATGGAAAGGCTGAGATAGGTGGCTCTAGTGTCAGTCACTATCTTTCTTCCCAAGGCTAAACTCACCTCGAGAGGATCCACAGCGGTAGTGGAACGAACCCCAATAGCTTCGAGACATCGACGCGATATAAAGGAATGGGTCGCTCCAGTATCAAATAAGGCATAGACAGACACATCATTAAGAATAATCATCCCGGACATGGTACCTGGGTGCTGGTCGGCCTCTCTCTGGTCAACTGCAAAGACACGGGCCTGCTGTCTGCCACGTGGCTGTTGCTGGGGTCGTGGTGGCTGCTGCCTGGCTTGCTGTTGTTGAGGTTGCTGCGGTGGTTGACGTTGTTGCGGTTGTTGTTGCAGTCGTTCAGGACAGTTGGTGCTGAAGTGACCTGGCTGGCGGCAAAAGAAACAAACATTCTGGCCCACGAGGCATTCTCCACGGTGGTGTTTCCCGCAGGTTGGGCATTTTGGATATTGTCTGGGATGGGTCCTCCGGTCATCAAGAGTGTTTTTGAACTTCCTCTTCTTCTGGTTCTTTGACGGTTGGGCAACTTTGGGCTGGGCTGGTGGTTGAGCAACTGGCTGGGCTGGTGTCTGGGTGGCTTCTCGTCGGATACTGGCATCGACTTCTTGTGCAATGGCAACTGTGCGGGCGTAGGTCTGGACGCTGTGACCTACGATGTTGTGGCAGACTGCTGGGCGAAGTCCGTCGGTGAAACGATGGGCTCTCTTCGCCTCCGTACCCACAAGATCAGGTACAAAGGCTCCGAGACGGGTAAACTCTCTTTCGTACTCATCAACAGAACGAGTACCCTGGACGAGTGCCAAGAACTGGCGCTCCATGTCTTCTCGGTAATACGAGGGATAGTACTTCTCTCGGATCAGCTCCTAGAATTGATCCCACGTACAACCGTCTTTCTCGCCGGGACGCATACTCCAATAGGCATTCCACCAGAGTCGGGCATCCCCGGTCAACTGAATTTGGGCACATAACATACGATAACGATCAGGGCAATCCATGACCTCGAAAATCATCTCGAGGCCCTGAATCCATTCATCTACTATACGAGGATCTCCTTGGCCGAAAAACTTTTCTGGTTGGTAGTCGCGAAACTGTGCGACTACTGTGGACTGGGAGCGTTCCTGGTGTTCTGGATCTCTACGAGGAGGCATCTGAACATTGAAATGTTTAACATTATTAATAATATAAGAGATTAACTGACTGACTACTTAAGTACACAAATTTCTTGACGAGTCGCTAAATAACCTGAGAATACTAAAGTCGAACTATCAAGTAACTGGGACAATCGACTATGTTATGAAAATACTCGAGTATCTTACTGATTTCTAGGGTTAAATAATCTGGTACCCTCTAACTGGGCATAGACTTAAGCATTCGTTTAAATATATATAAACTAAAACTCAGCACTTACCTGATAGTCGGCGAGGCGTGAGCGTAGCGTGGTCGGGTCTTTTCTGAAAATTTCTGACTTAAAAAGTATTCAGAAACACAAAAATGTGCTCTGATACCAATTTGTAACACCCCGCTAGGCGGCTGGTGCATAGGCTACACAGGCTGGGACTATCGAGCACTCGGGCGTGCTGCCGGGCATCGTCGAGACTCGTTGGGCACCGCTGGTATGCTGTTAGGTGTATTGGCGTGCGTAGCTGTTCGGCCAGCGTGCGTGGGACGCTGCTGGCACGCGTACGTGCTTCGCGGGACACGCTGCTGGGCGTGTGACGCGTCGCTGTGTACGCGGGCTGGGTGGACAGGCGCTGTAGTGCGTTGTCATACGTGTGGACGCGCATTATGCACGTCTGTACGCGTGACTGCAGCACCACAAGGTTTGACTGCCGAGTACGGGGCACGCGTGCGCGTTACTGGGCGTGCGGACGCTGCCTGTGTACTCGCTGGGCTGGCCGGGCGTGCCTGCGCGCACTCCGCGTGCAGTAGACATCACAGTCGGCGTTTCGCCGGCCGTTCGACTACTTTTTCCGGTGATCCACTTATGACTGGACATGTTTTGACTTAAATCACTTAAATATGCATAAAGTGTTCGGGGCTTGCCGGTTAAAAATTGAAGTTACTCGGAGGGAGCTTATATGGCATCTCCGAGGATATTTTCATATAAAACTCGAACCGACAACTAGATTTTGACATGCTCTTCTTATAATGAACTGAATAACATAAACAGAGGGTAAACAAGAATGTACCCTTCAATTCGGACGAGAAGTGTGCGATGGTATGCGTGCGTGCGCGGTAGTCCTTTAACGTCCTTATGCTTCTCCCTTGCTTCGGTAATACTTAGGTATTTTTGTACTATTTTTCTCTTATTTTTCCTTGTTGTTTTCTCTCTCAATTATACGCTGAAGTTGGTCGGATTTTGGTGCATGAAATGTACATGAAAAGTTACACGTTCGGTCATTCTATTTATGGTGAAAACTGTGTGGTAAACTTGGGGTCAATGAGGTGAGTGATGATGCGTTTTCCCCCAACTCCAAGTGTCTCAATCGTGGGCTGAAGTGTGGCATGTTTGGCTTAGTCATCGGCCGAGGTGGCGGCCATGCACGGCTTAGTCACCACTCGTGCGTCCGTGTCGTGCCATGTGTGCAAGTAAGGAGGTGACTCACCACACCACTTGCACACCCAAACTCTATCTTTGGACGGCAATCTTAAGAAAAGGATTTGGGACTTGCTTTGGTTAATCATAGGACATAGTGACATAAGCGTGTGTGTTTAAGGGGCTTGATGACGCGCGCGGTGCGCGGTGCGCGACAATGCGCGCGATGCGCGCTCGCGTGCATAATCATATGCACGGCACGCATATACGCGTGCGTGCTTAGTGTACTTTGGTACATTCATGACTTAACATGGCTTTGACATTAAATTCCGAACATGTTGAACTATTAATAATTAATCCCGATTAATAATGTCCGTTTATAAAATAAACAGATCGAAAATTAATTATCGAATTTGACTCGGTTAATAATTAACCGAATTGACTTTTCGACTTAACGTCGAACGTATTCGCTTAAAATGAACGGAATTAATAAAAGATAATACATCATTTATATTGACAAGAAGTTGGGTTATTACACGGGCGTCGAGCAGCAAGGACGCGGATCACGCTGGGCGCGCGAGTAGAGGTGACGCGGGCGGGAGCTGAAGCCAGGTAGGAGTAGGCATAGCGGGCACAGACGCGCACGCGCGAGGAGCAAGAGACGAGCACGCGACGCAAGCTGAGGGACGCGATTGGAGCGCAGACGCGGGCGGAGGCCTAAGCCTCGCGGGCTTAGGAGTGGTGGGCGTGCACGCGCGAGAGGAAGGCGGCGATTGCTGGGAGCGCGCGTTGGCACGCGAGTGGGAAGCAGGCGCGCGAAGCCTAGTCCCCGCAGGACTAGGCGAAGCAATGGCGGCGGATGACGCGTGGGAGGCACGCGCGAACCCGCGCGCGACTAGAAATAGGCAACGCAAGTTGACACGCACGGATGGGAGGCGGTCGAAGTGCGATGAGGTGGCCGAACTTGGTGTGCAAGCCAAGTTACTTGGAGATCAAGACTAGTAATATTATCAGGATTCTATTTCCATATTGCATTAGTAGATCTAATATGTTTAGGATTTAATATTTTATTGCTTTAATAAGTTCCTTAGTAAGATTAGGTTTAGACTAAGTTAGGATCTATAAATAGGGATCATCCCTCATTGTTTTTATAGTCCAGATATGATGAGTTAATAGAAAAGGAACGTTTGTTCAAACCGTGTGTTAGGATTCGTGAGAGTTCGATCATGCAATTGAATTAGTGAGGGTAAGACCCGAGCTAGTTCAAAATCGAGGGAGCGAGGCTAATTACCAAGTGAACTCAAGTATCGTGAGAGAGTTAGGCTAATAACCGAGTTGATCACACCTATCGTTGAGAGCAAGGTCGTGGCGACGCGTTGTTCGAGGCAAGCTTGTGGAACAAAACACACGATCCTTCATCATTGGTGCTTTCGTTGAAAGTGATTGATTGTGTGTTTCGTTGAACTTTTCCTATCCCATTCTTTTTCCTTTTTGTCCGATTTTTCCCCCCTTGTTCGAATTTTTTTCGAATTTCTTCTTCTTTTTTCAAAAATTTTTTAGAGTATCAAAAAAAAAAAAAAAGAGAGAGTCATGATGTTTGAGCAATTGGACGAGATGGATTTGGATGATCTCGAATATCTAGAAGGTTTGGAGAGGTGTTTGACTCCGGATGAGCTAGAGTATTTGGAGGAGCTCCACGAGCCAAACAGCTTAGGAGAGAAGGGTGCCAAAGAAGCTGAAGAAGCCAAAGTTGCGAACCATGACGAGGAAGGTAGGCTAAATTTCATTATTCTTGAGGACAAGGAAAGTCTTGAAGAGGAGGGGAATGATACGGAAGTGGTCATCAACCCGGGTGAGTCATGTGATGGAATGGTTGAAGATCTCGATGTATGGTTGGAAAACATGCTGGAGGAGCCATCAAGCCCGATTTATCGGCCTTCATGCGTGAGAGATTGGCCAAAAGGATGTGATCCACGGTCTAAGTTAAAGTCTGGGAAACGCAAGGGTAAAAGGCGACGCAAGGCAAAGGCTAATAAAGCAAGTCATTGTCGTGGGCCGTGTACGAGGCAGAAACGAGCGTGGCGCTCGGAGGTTCGGAGATGTGGTGTGCGAGGGGTAAAGACGGGTGGTGGATGCCGGCGGGTGACTGCATCGCGCCAACGAAGGAATGCGCAAGCATGGACGGACGGCTAGTATGCGAAGTGCGCACATCGAGTGATGATGCACGCGATTATGAGAACGGCACACGGGCAGCGCTGGGTGTACGCAGGTGCGCGGTAGGCGAGCAGGCCATGGGAGTTGGCTAGGACACGCGGGCGTCGGGCAGCGAGGACGCGGATCACGGTGGGCGCGCGAGTAAAGGTGACGCGTGCGGAAGCCGAGGTCGGGTAGGAGTAGGCATAGCGAGCACGGACGCGCACGCGCGAGGAGCAAGAGACGAGCGCATGACGCAAGCCGAGGGATGGGATTGGAGCGCAGGCGCGGGCGGAGGCCTAAGCCTCGCGGGCTTAGAAGTACTGGACGCGCACGCGCGAGAGGAAGGCGGCGGTCGCTGGGAGCGCGCTTGGCACGCGAGTGGGAAGCAAGCGCGCGAAGCCTAGTCCGCGCGGGACTAGGTGAAGCAATGGCGGCGGATGACGCGTGGGAGGCGCGCACGCACGAAGCCGCGCGCGACTAGGAATAGGCAACGCAAGTCGGCGCGCGCGGATGGAAGGCGGTCGAAGTGCGATGAGGCAGCCGAACTTCGTGTGCAAGCCAAGTTAATTGGAGATCAAGACTAGTAATATTATTAGGATTCTATTTCCATATTGCATTAGTAGATCTAATATGTTTAGGATTTAATATTTATTGCTTCAATAAGTTACCTTGTAAGATTAGGTTTGGAATAAGTTAGGATCTATAAATAGGGATCATCCCTCATTGTTATTAAAGTCCAGATATGATGAGTTAATATAAAAGGAACGTTGGTTCAAACCGTGTGTTACGATTCGTGAGAGTTCGACCATGTAATCAAATTAGTGAGGCTAAGACCCGAGCTAGTTCAAAATCGAGGGAGCGAGGCTAATTACCAAGTGAAATCAAGTATCGTGAGAGAGTTAGGCTAATAACCGAGTCGATCACACCTATCGTTGAGAGTAAGGTCGTGGCGATGCGTTGTTCGAGGCAAGCGAGTGGAACAATACACACAATCCTTCATCAACGGTTATCGGCGTGCTGTCGTGCACTTTCGACGGATACTGGGCGCTGGGACGCGCAACTAGGCGCTGTCGGGCGCAACTGGGCGCGACTGGCCACTGTCGAGCGCACTGGCTGCGGCACTGGCGTGTACTGGCACTACCGGGCGCTACTGTGCACCGCGGGCAGGCTACTGGGCACGCGGGTTACGCAGCTCACGCGTACTGGGGTGACTGGGCAATCGGGCATGCTGTCGGGCACTGGCCGAGGCCTGCTGGGCACTGCTGGCGTGCTGCTGGGCGCGCTGGCGTGCGTTAGGGCTGGCCAGCGTGCGCGGGGCGCTGCTGGCTGGTGGTATGCCCTTGTGCTGCGGGCGATTGGGGCGCTGCCCATGCTCGCTGCACGCTGCGGGCATACGCACATGCTTGACTGCGTGCTGCCGGGCGCGCTGGCGTGCACTGCACGCATGGCCGCTGTGATGACGGATCACGGTTTCTGTCTATTGGTTGTGAATAATCGCGCACTCAGGGCCTTCGACTAAACACGATAGGTGTGACTTCAAGACGCTCTCAGGGTCTTCTCTCCGACACGGTTGTATGATAATCACGCACTAATGGCCTTGCTTAAACACACGATTGAACACAACATTCTTTTCTATTCACTCATCAATTCTGGACATTAAAAACAATGAGGGAGCATCCCTATTTATAGACCCTAACTTAGTCTAGTCCTAATCTTACTAGGGAACTTATTAAAGCAATAAAATATTAAATCCTAAACATATTAAATCTACTAATGCAATAAGGAAATAGAATCCTACTACTACTGATTAATCTTGCTCTCCAAGTAACTTGAGCTCCAAGTCGACCGCCCCACATGTGCACCGCCCGAGCGCGCGCCGCCAACTTGCGGACTCCTAATCCTCGTGGCGCGCGGCTTCGCGCGCGCGCTGTGGTGAGTGAACCAAGAGTGTGACGCGGTTGTTGTCTATTTGGTGTGAGTAATCGCGCACTCAAGGCGTTCGACTACACACGATAGATGTGACTAACAGACGCACTCAGGGCCTTCTCTTAGACACGTGTGACTTCAAGACGCACTAATGGCCTTCTCTCCGACACTGATGTGAACACGCACTACGGCCTTGCTTAACACACATTAGAACACCAAGTTCCCCTTTTCTATTCACTCATCAATTCTCAACCTTAAAAACAATGGGGGAAGACCACTATTTATAGATCCTAATTACCTCTAGTTCTAATCTTACTAGGGAACTAATAAAGTAATAAAATATTAAATCCTAAGGTAAGTAAATATCCTACTACCATAAAATCCTAAATCTACTAGATCTCCTAATTACTTGGCTTGCACTCCAAATCCTTGCCTTTCACTCCAAGTCGCCCCAAAGTCTCCTAGTCGTCCGCCGCCTCGGTCTTGCGCTGCCCTCGAGCCTCGCCCTAGCCCTCGAGGACTAGGGCTGCAACACCTTCGCCCATGCGTGTATGTCCTCTCGCCTCGAGGCTTAAGGCCTCGCCCCATGCATACGCCATTCCTATCCCTTGAAGGATCATGCTTCAAGCCCATATCCACTATTCCTATTCCTACTAGGAATATGCTCCCGTCTACGTTGTTTGATCCGCCGAGGATTACTCCCGTCATCGATCTTTCACGCGCGTTCCGGCACTCAGCTGCTTTTCCTATTCCTGTGGGGTTTAGTATTCACGCCTTGCTTATTCCTACGAGGATTAGGCTTGTCACCTTGGTCTTGACTTGGGTCCCGTGCTCGTCGCTTAGCACCTCACGCTCGCCCAACGTGCCTCGCGCTCGCCCAACGTGCCTCGCTTGTCACCCAGCGCGCCCAATGCCAGCGCATCGCCCATCGCTCGATGCGCGCCCGTCCATCCACAGCAACCCCCCTCGCGCGCCGTCCACCCAACAACCTCCCCCTACGCGCCACTTCACCTAACCTCCAAGCGCCATGCGCGTCTACGCCAATGCGCGTGTGCGCGCCCTTGCTTAATGCACCTCTCCGTACGTGTGAGCGTTGCCAGCCTCGAGACCATCTTCTCGCGTGCCTTCGCGCCTCGCATACGAGCTCGTACCTGCCTCTTAGGCCATGCGTGCGTCGTTTTGGCCCTATTTTCAGCCTCCTCGGGTCCTCTCGACTCTTGGACTTTTTCGTCGTCGGGGTTCGAAACCCACTTCCGCATCACGCTGCTCCCACGCGCTAGCCACCGCCTCCGCTACTCCTACTCCCGCGAGGCATGGGGTCGTCTGCTCCACAATCGCGTGCCATAGCGCACGTCCTGTTGCTGCTGAACTCCTCGCGCGCGTGCGCGCCGTCACCCAGCACTCCTATGCCCATGCGGTCTAGGCCATCGCCCGAGTTGCCCCATGCGTCGCTGCCCGCGCACAATGTGCGCTTGCACCCGGACTGCCGCGCGTCCCAATCAATGCCTGCACACCTGCCACCCGCGAGCTCGCGTTCACCCCGCACAGCCCGCGTGCGCAGCTTGTTCGCCCAATCGTGCGCATCATGGGTCGATGCGCACCTTTTGCACTTTAGCCGTCCATCTTCGCTAGACTTGCCGGTGTTGATCTTCACTTCCGTATCATTCCCCTCCTCTTCAAGACTTTCCTTGTCCCCAAGGATAAGAAAGTTCAGCACATCCACATCACTGTCACTGTCCTCTTCAATAGGAGAATCGTCTTGATCTTCAGTCTCAACTTAATGCGCTTCCCTGGCCGACCAAACTCCATCTTCCCTCGCTTATAGTCGATCGTAATGGGACCAAGTGTTTCCAGCCACTGTACTCCCAATACTACATCAGTTGCCTTAAGTGGTAAGGCCTAAAGGTCAATCTCCAACTCCTGATCTTGTGCCATAATTAGAACCTTTTTGAATAATTGATTACCTTGTAGCTCATGCCCATTCGCTACCTTGACTCCAAACCTCTTGACTTTCGTGGGAACCAACTTCAATTTCCTGGCAATTCCTTCGTCAATAAAATTTAAACTGGACCCACTATCCACCAACACTTCCAGCAGCATATCCTTTATCTCAGCAGTAAACCTGATCATCTTCGGACCTCGTTTTTTGCACTTAACCACATGTAACAAAGACTCCTCCTGTGGCTTATCTTCCTCACAAACACAATCCTCCTCAAATTCCAACAAAAATACTTCCTTACCTTTGCACTTGTGGCCTGGTGTGAATTTTTCGTTGCATGTGTAGCATAGGACCTTTTCTCTTCGCCGTTGCATCTCCTCGTCCGTAAGTCGCCGTATGTTGCTTGTTGTTCGCACCAGATCGTCTATCGGTTTGCTCTAGGTCCGTGGCACTTGTTCCTCGGTCGCCGCATGCGTGCGCCTAGGCTCCATGCGCACGTCGCTCGGCCTCGCCTTGCGTACCGCCATGAGATGATCCTCGTGCAACCTAGCCGACTCCATGGCTGCTCGCATCGATCTTGGCCTATCCAATCTCACCTCAGCCGCCAATTCAGCTTTCAGCCCTCCAACAAACGTCCCTACTAGCGCACTCTCGGGCCAATCCCGCACCCTACTAGCAATGCGCTCAATCTTCTTTTGATAATCCCGCAAATTACCAACTTGCTTAATTCGAGACAGAGCTTCATCATAATCATAGTAATCACTAGAACCAAATCTTGTGATGCTCTTTCAATATCCCTCCAACGCATGTGCTCACCGTTATTCTTATGCAAAATCCATTGCCACCACACGTTTGCTTCTCCATCGAGATGATAAGCAGCAAATTGAACTCTTTCGTACCTTGGCACATCGTTGATCTTGAAATATTATGTTGCCCGACTCAGCCATGCATCTGGATCCACTCCCGTGAACGTGGGCATAAGTATTTTTGGTCGTGCGTACGCCCGTTCCTCGAGGTGTTCGTCACGGTGGTGTCGTCCTTCTCGACGGTGGCGTCGGTCGTCGGGGTGGTGGTCCGCGCGCTCTTCACACCGTCGTTGTTCCTTGCGGTGATGGTGCGTGCGTGATGCGTGCGATGCATACGTCTGTCGTGAACGCCCGTCGTCATCCTCGCGCTCCGTTCCGGTGCCGCTCAACATCGTGGGGGTCCTTGTTCCGTGACTTCTCCTTGGCCGAGTGTTCATGCGTGTAAGCTGTCCGGTTAAATCGTGGACCATCAATTCGATTCTCCCCAGATTCTCGTTCGTGACATGTTGGCTATCGCCAATTGTCCTCAAGACTTCTTCCAACGCTTGGATTCTTTCACGGTTTGACATCATAACTCTTTTTTTTTCTTTTTAAGACTAAAAAATAAAATCAAAACAACTAGGATGACATTTTTTTTAACTCAAACTCTCGAAAAAAATAAAGAAAAGAAGGAAAATTCGAATAAAATATTCGAACCAAAAAGAAAAATTCGGTCCTCAGCAAAAGACAAACCCAAAAAGAAGAAAAAGATAGATAGACAAAAACCTTGATCGGACACTCTCAACGAAAGCACCAATGATGACGGATCGCGGTTTCTGTCTATTGGTTGTGAATAATCGCGCACTCAGGGCCTTTGACTAAACACGATAGGTGTGACTTCAAGACGCTCTCAGGGCCTTCTCTCCGACACGGTTGTATGATAAACACGCACTAATGGCCTTGCTTAAACACACAATTGAACACAACGTTCTTTTCTATTCACTCATCAATTCTGGACATAAAAAACAATGAAAGAGCACCCCTATTTATAGATCCTAACTTAGTCTAGTCCTACTCTTACAAGGGAACTTATTAAAGAAATAAAATATTAAATCCTAAACATATTAAATCTACTAATACAATAAAGAAATAGAATCCTACTACTACTAATTAATCTTGCTCTTCACGTAACTTGTGCTCCAAGTCGGCCGCCCCACATGCGCACCGCCCAAGCGCGCGCCGCCAACTTGTGGACTCCTAATCCTCGTAGCGCGCGGCTTCGCGCGTGCGCACTGTGATGAATGATCGAAGATGACCGCGGTTGTTGTCTATTCGGTTGTGAGTAATCACGCACTCAGGGCCTTTGACTACACACGGTAGGTGTGACAAACAGACGCACTCAGGGCCTTCTTTCAGACACTGTGACTTCAAGACGCACTAATGGCCTTCTCTCTGACACTTGTATGTAAACACGCACTACGGCCTTGCTTAACACACGTTAGAACACCAAGTTCCCCTTTCTATTCACTCATCAATTTTCTGCTCTTTTAACATGAAGATGTAAATGGGTATTTATAGGTGCATAAAATAAATCTAAGCCTAAACAAACTAGATCTCCTAATTCTATAATGAAAAACAACATGGAAATAAAATCCTAATATTACTATAACTACTAATTGCTTGACTTGCACTCCATGTAGGGAAGAATAATCTTGAGAAGATTCAGCGCAAAAAGGTCTCCCAAACTTGGTTTCTTGCTAGGCAAGTCATGCCCCGCGCGCTGCCACTACTGGCCTGCTGCCCGCGCCCGCGCGTGCTGCCAGCGTGATACGTAAGTGGTTATTAACCCTGGTGAATCAAGAGATGGGATGGTTGAAGATCTCGATTTATGGTTGGAAAATATGTTGGAGGAGCCATCTAGTCCGATTTACCGACCATCATACGTAAGAGACTGGCCAAAAGGATGTGGTCCAAAGTTGAAGTTGAAGGCTAGGCAACGCAAGGCTAGGCAAGCTCGAAGACAAAGGAAGGTAAAGGCTAAGAAGGAGAGCCATTGTTGTGAGCCTTATGCGAGGAAGAAGCGAGCATGGAAGATGGAGGCTCGAAGGAGAGGTAAGCAAAGGGTAGAGGATGGTTGGATAAGGATGGGACCCATAGCCATCATGCGAGCGATTGAGGTCGATAGGCAAAGAAGGGGCGAGCACGAGCGAATGGCGCGCATTGGCCCATGATGCGCGCGGTTAGACGGAACAGGATACACGAGCAGCATCGAGCATACTCGGGTACGCAGTAGAGGATTGGAGCGCCAGCGTAGGCGAGACGCGCTGGGAGACTGCAGGGCGCGATGACGAAGGCGAGACGTTGGGCGTGCACGACACTCACGCGGGTGGCGAGGACGCGCGGGACACGGACGGCGGTAGCGGGACGGGTGCAGGGGCGCGCGAGTGGAGTACCGACGCAGGCAGGGACCTAAGCCTCGCAGGCTTAGGAATGCTGGACACGCACGTGCGAAGGGAAGGCGGCTGATGCCGGGCGCGATAGATGGCAAACACGTGCGGGGCGGATGAGCGAGGCCTAGTCTGCACAGGACTAGGCGAGACGGAGGCGGCAAGCGCTGGCACAGACGTCCTAATCCGCGCGGGCGTAGGAATGGTAGGCGAGGGCGCACACGTGCGAGAGAAGGGCGGCGGAGGGCGAGCTCGCGCGAAGGTGCTCGCATGCAATGCGGATGAGGCACGCGATGCCTCGCGCGCCAAGGAATAGGAAAGTGGCCGAAGGGCGGCGCGCATTGAGGCGGTGCGAAGAGGCGGCTAAGAAGTTATGCGAATGACTTGGAGAGCAAGTAGCTTGGAGTACAAGTCAAGCTAGAATAATTATAGTAGTATTAGGATTTTATTGCTTTCTAGTATTATCATTTCTATTATTGCAAGATTTAGGAGACCTAGATTGATTAGGCTTAGATTTATTTCTGCACCTATAAATACCCATGTACCTCTTCATAATTGAATGTCCAGAGAATTGATGAGTGAATAGAAAAGGCGGAACTTGGTGTTCTTACGTGTGTTTAAACAAGGCCGTTAGTACGTGTTTACATACAGTGTCAGAGAGAAGGCCATTAGTGCGTCTTGAAGTCAGAGTGTCTAAGAGAAGGCCCTAAGTGCGTCTGTTAGTCACATCTATCGTGTGTAGTCGAAGGCCATGAGTGCGCGATTACTCACACCAAATAGGCAACAACCGCGATCACACTCTGCTTCGCTCATCATTGGTGCTTTCATTGAGAGGGTTTCATTGAAGAGTGTCCGATCAAGGT
>CACSLK010000744.1:1607-12727 GCA_902706635.1 Striga hermonthica
GTTTTATTTTTGTTTGGTTCGGATTTTTATTCGAATATTTAGAGTAAAAAAAAAAAAACAGAGAGTCATGATGTTACCAATAGATGAGTGGGATCAAGAAGATCTCGAATATTTGGAAGGATTGGAGAGGGAATTAACCCCATGGGAGCAAAATTATTTGGAGGAGATGTACGAGCAAAAAGGGGAGTATGAAAGACAACTCGTACAAGCCCGAGAAGCAATGGTGGTCGATGTCCGAGGAAACAATGAAGGTGAAGGAGCGCTGAATTTTCTAATCCTTGAGGACAAGGAAAGTCTCGAAGAGGAGGGGAATGATACGGAAGTGGTCATCAACCCCGGTGAGTCCGACTATGAAGATGACGATGGTCTCGTTTTATGGTTGGAGAACATGTTGGAAGAGCCATCAAGTCCAATTTATCGACCATCATGCAAGAGGGACTGGCCAAAGGGATGTGGTCCACAAGCTAAGCTCAAGCCTAGGAGGAGCAAGACCAAACGAGCTCGAAGGATACACAAGGCAAAAACAAAAGAGGAGAAGTGTTGGTGCAAGCCTTGTGCGAGGAAAAGACGAGTTCGCAAGATGGTGGCTCGAAAGGGAGGCAAGAGTCGTATGAAGGAGGGTTGGATTTGGCGAGCTGGTGATTGTATCGGGTTGGACGGATGGGACCCATGGCCATCGGGCGAGCCAACGGAGTCGGACGACAAAAGGGTCGAGGAGGATCGGCTATCGAGCGTGAGGCGCGCATCGGGTCGTGATGCGCGCGATAGGGGAATAAACACGACGGACGTACGCGACGTACAGGTATCGAGCAGCGGATGCACGCGAGTGGTAACAAGGACGACAATGATCGGCTAATGGACGAGTGGCGCGCATCGGCCCATGATGCGCGCGGTTGGACGGCCGATGATGATGCACCAGCAGCGGACGTACGGGCCACGGGAATTGGTGGTGACGAGCGGGCATCGGGCAGCGAGGACGCGACGCACGCTGGGGGTGCGATAGGTGGCCAGGCCGTGGGGACGGCTGGAACGTGTAGTAACGCGGACGATGCGCGGGGATACGCCGTAGGCGATGGGGGCCTGGGCGTTAGCATGGACGCGCGCGAAGAAGCCGCCGGGAACGAGGCGCGCGATAGGCGCGCGAGTATGGGCTACGCGGGTGGAGTCCTAAGCTGCGAAGGATTAGGCGGCACGGGTGATGCGCGGGCAAGAGCGGAGGAACGAGTCCTAGGCGGGGCCGGATTAGGAGACGTAGGCGAGCGTACGCACACGCGGACAGCGGACGGAAAGGGCGAGGCGTGCGATGGTGGACGCGACTGGGGAGCACACGCGCAAGACCCAATCCGCGCGGGACTAGGAGAAGCTGGGGCGCACGCGTACGGGACAAGCGGGGCGCGCGATGCCTCGCGCGCCAAGGACTAGGGCACACGGACGGGCGGCGCGACGCGTAAGGGGCGGCCGAAGTTTAGGCGTAGGGTTTTATTTTTAGGGAGCTTCTAGATTTGCTTGGTGTGCAAGCCAAGCAATAGTTATTTGGTAGGTTTAGGATTTTATTGCTTTCTAGACTTAGGATTTCTATTCTTGCAATATTTAGGAGATCTATTAGATTTAGGCCTAGCTTTATTTTACAACTATAAATACCCCATCATATTTTACAAGTTGAATGAAGTATTGAATTGGTGAGCCAATCTTGAGGGGGAACTTTATGTTCTTAACGTGTGATAAAGAAGGCCATTAGTGCGTCTTTACATGCAGTGTCGGAGAGAAGGCCAATAATGCGTCTTGAAGTCACGGTATCTAGAAGAAGGCCCTGAGTGCGTCTGCTAGATACATCTATCGGGGATAAACGAAGGCAGCAGTGCGTCGTTTATTCGCACCCACGTATAGGTGAACACACGATCCGTCATCAACCGCCGACGGCATCGTGCCGTTTAGCGACCGAATCACAAATATCCTCGGCAATTCTAACAAACTGAATATGCTCAATAATCTACTGAATATATCACATGAAAATGCACGAGAATAACGAACTTAATATATCGAGCAAGTAAGTACGGCCCGTGGTGCGCTACGTGCGCAACCACGTCACCCTTGGCCGTAACATCGCAAACGTGACTTATCCTCCGAACAATTCAAATATAATTGAACATGACTTACTGAACATGATATCACATAATTAATCGGAGAGTTGAACTAACATGCAATAGCACGAGAGCGGTCCGTGGTGCGCACTAAGTGTGCGACCACACCTCTTCGACCGAAGCACCACCTCATGGCTAATTATCCGAACATAATGGCTAATCTAAGCATGATATTGCAAATAAAGCTAAACATGCAAGAATGGTTCGGAGAAATAACTTATAACATGACATGGTCGACACGGCTACGGTTACGGCTACTCATAACTCGCATGCATGCTACTAATAAAATTAACTTAATGGAAATGCTACTCTCGGTCAATAGTCGTCGGGAGTTACCTCTTGATAAGCCCTAGGGACTAAACTTCTCGAACTCCCGTGCTCTCGGCCGTGACCCTTCGCGTGCGTGCGTGGTTGTGCGGTAGCGTGCGGAAGCTTGCGGCTAACCGTGCGGTACTTGGGCGTGGCCTTGCTTGTACGACGAGCGCCGTGCGATAGCTACTAGCCGTGCGAGTAAAATAGGCTAAGATGTTTTGCTGAATTTTTTTCTAAGTGTTGGGAAAATAAGCTTGAACTTTAACATGTGGAGAGGGTGAAAGGAAAATTTTACTAACACCCTAACATATAAAAACCGAATGGGTATAAAGGGTGAGGGAGAGAAAGATGGACAAATGCTAAGGACACTTGGCAACCATGCACACCTCTCTTGGCCTCACTAATGGTCACGTGAATATGCCACAAAAGAAGAAGAAAAATGCTTGAACAAAATACCAACATGTGCTCGGCATTTGGAGACAAAATGCACACCATTTCCCATGGCATAATGGAACAAAATGGGAGGAATCTCTTGAACATTGACTAGCAAAAAAAGACAAAGGAGGGCACGGCTTCTAAGGACTATGTTGGGAGTAATCTTGGACACCTTCCCCACGCACATGCACACGGCAATTTAGCATGAAAGGACCAAAAGTCACTAACACTACACCATAACATATATATATGAAGCACACGGCAATTAGCATTAAGCTTGGATTAATAAAAAAAAATCCGAACACTTAAGCTACTAATCTCATGATTAATATAAATTAATCACTTAATTATGTTTAATTATCCAATTAAACATAATGCTTAATTACCAAAATTATTTCGAACGTGAACGGTACGTCGAAAATATTTTCTGGTAATTTCAACTGAAATAACTGAAAATACTTGCTTCCGAAAAATAATATCGGAACTAAAAAAATATAATTTATACTGATAAATAGTCGGGATATTACAGGGATACCTCGAGGGATTAGGTTAAGTCGAGGAGATCCCGAAGTGCGAGAAGCCTCAGGGTCCTCGTCTAGTTTACCAGATAGAAATGCTTGATTATACGCATCCCAGTGTACTCCAAAGGACGAGACAACAGAATGAACAGAATTCTCTGGCGCAACGTTAGGCTGACACTCAGTCCGACAGAAATTATTTGTACAGAGTCGGAACTCGAATAGTCGTCGATTTCAAGAGCAAGAGATCCAGAAACGGGGTCAGAGTCAGAATCTAAAAAAGAAGAACGACAATTAATAAATGAAGACAATTATTACCGCGATTCGACTCTAAAAGAAATAAGTCAATGAAGAAGTGAGAAAAACACGCGAGACGACTCGACAGAGGAACAAAAGAAGAGAAGGAGCAAAGGAAATATCATTTCTGACTCGACTCGACGTGACATAAGAATGTCAAATCAATGATTAGCTAACTTGTAGAGAAGCAGAAGAGTTGATTTCTCCTATCAAATCGACTGGCAAACGAAAACACTTGGAAAATGAGAAATCCACAATTGGGGATCTAACAAGGAAAATCGCCAGAAATCATCCATAAATCCCAGAAAATCTGGGGAACTTATGAATCTTAAGCACATCACCCAGAAAACAAAAAACAAAAAAAACCGCACATAGGAGGAAATCGAAAAGCAAAGAAAACTTACACATGATAACTGTCGTAAAAGCCTCGGAGAAACTTGAGAGGGATGCCGGAAAAGGAAGCGAACACCGGGAGCTTGCGGTGCTTTTATTGTCGGAGAGTAAGAGAGCTTGAGAGAGTTGGGTGCGAAAAGTGAGAAAGGGAGGAAAGGAACAATTTTTATAGGGCAAGTAGCGAAACCCTAGCCCTCGGATCAAAGACGGATCCAACAGTCAAAGATGATGCACAGAATACGAAGCGACAGAGAGAGAAAATGTCTTGTCAGATTTTTGAACCTTTTTGAATTTTGAAATTTAAAAATGTTCAGACTTATCCAATCAATACTGGAATTCACACAAGTAAAGCGAAAGAAATACTCATGAATCAAGATGCAAATGAAAACGACTGGGACCGAGGAAATCGACTAAGAAGTAATCTTATGAGGGTTCGATCCTGGGTAACGACATAGTAAAGTCCGGTATACGAAGAAACTTAGGCCAGCTGGTCAATCGACAAATTCACTCTCGATAAGACCACAAAGCCTGCGACTATGAAGGCGACTAAACAACTATGAAGTTGTGTTCTTGAGTAGAATCTCAAAAAGGCTACAAAGCCTACGAAAAACTTGTTTAACAGCTATAAAACTGTTAAAATCATTGCTCGACTTCGATCAGCTCGCACGGGGGGTTGGGGGAAGACGGGATTACAAGGAAAGTCGACCTCAAATACTACAAACATCCATGACAACGAAAGAACAAAGAAAAATCGTACAATACGATGAACAAAAAGTGAAAGAAAAGATTGATATTCATAAAAGATAATTTCCTTAAGTTGATTACAAGCGGAATTGTCTCGACCCTTACAATCCGAAAATAGGTCGAGAACGATAACAAAAAAACAAAACACAAATGAAAACTTCAAAAAAGATAGATGGGCATGGTCCCAGGAAACATATTCAAGAATCAGCATCGAACTTCTCGGCATTCTCATCGCCACTCTCGACTGCGGTCACGGTCCTCTCGGCCTGACGCCTATTTTTTGCCCAACAGGCTCATTAACAAGTGGCTTCGTCCCTTGCGGCTCGACCTCTCCCTCGCGATTAGCCCCACTTGGTTCGACTAACTCGGTCAGACCAACCAAGAGAGTAGGAGGGGCTTCGAGCTGTGTGCTTAGGCCGGCTCCATGAATAGCCAAAGCCTCGAGTTCTGACCACCATTCATAGTCATCTGGAAGGGACGCGTCACCCTCATAACCAAGGGGGTCGGGGAGCGCCAAACCTCTTTGCCTCGCGGTCGAGTTTCCCAGCAAACTCTGACCCTGCAACCACGGCCTCCCATGCGTCGAAGGTATGATCGAAGTATTGGGCGGTAGCAGGGAAAAGCCTGTCGAGAAACTCGGGGGAGTTGCAGAAGGCTCGGACGACCTCTTTGCGATATGTCCCAAAGAAGATGGCACCCATGGGGGATTTTAGGAATGTCCTACGCCCCTCTTCAACGCCATTTTCTTTTTCGATTAACCTATCCTCACGGGCCTTCTCGAGGTCGACCTTCAGCTTGTCGTTCATATGTCGAGCCACGGTCTTGTCGGCTTTCAGCTTGTCGACCAAAGCCTTCGACGCCTCTAGATCCTCTTTAAGCTCCCCAATCTCATTGAGTTGCGCCTTGCATTTGTCCTCAAGGGACTTGGTGGAAACAGCAGGAGCCCTGTTGTACTCCTCGAAGCAAAGGAGCGCAACAACCAGCAACTGCAAGGAAACATCGAAGAAAAATGCGAAATAAACCAAAGTATGATAAAGTCGGAAGAAAGATAGAAAAATACCCAAGAGAGCAGCTGAGTGGCATAGTTGGAGCATTCATAGAGATTCCCCTCAACGCGAGCCTTCTCGGCGTTGGGGATGATGGAATTGAGGTACTTAGCCACCTTATGCGGCTCTGTATGGTTCCAGAGCCGAGATAGCATCTTTACTGTCACGTCCTTGACGGTAATGGGAGGGGGAGTGTTCTTGTCTACCACCTTCTCCTTTCCCTTATTGACCTTACGACGTTTAAGATCGTCAGGAATCAGGGTAAGGGTGCGGTCATCTTGAGACCTCTTGCAGGCACTGGAGCCCGAGGGCTTATGTTGTTTTGGACGCACTAGGGTTCTCAACCCTAGACTTTTTTGCAGCAGCCGTCTTGACTGCTGCGGCAACTGATTTTGATCCAGACCCGCCAGGAGGAGGAGGAGCAGACCCACTAGCCGGTTGTCCGGCCACCTACTTTTTCTTTACCTCAAAGCGCTTGAGTGCCTTAACTGAAACGACACAAACAATCAACAAAGTTAAAAAGAATAATACATAAGATCGAAAGTCGACTTTACTGGAAATGTCAATGGCTTACGGGGGTCGTCGAGGCGAGGAAGATCACTCGTAAGTAACAATTCGAACGTGATTGACCAATTCACGATCTCTTATTATACGACCAGCACTATAAGTGTGTTTATTAAGCTCCTCTAAGAGTTTTTCGAAGTTCTCGGATCAAGGTCGCTTCTTTTGCTTCACTTGTTATCCAATTATTTACGTAAGGATACATGCCGGCGGGAGGTCGAATAAAAACTAATTTCAACTTCCATTAAGTGATGTTCGAAGAGAGGTCGTCGAGAAAGGTGACACCAGAGCGACGAACCAGGCAATGAGCGCCTTTGTGGAGTCGGTAACTATAGCAGTAGAAGAAAATTCGGCCGAGAAAATGCGAAGAACTATACGGTAAACAACGATAATAGCTATCATGGTGCAGAGAGCGTTTGGGGAAAATTGATTTATTGGAATATTATACAGGTTACTAATCTCCAAAAGTTCATCTTGAATAAAAAAACAAAGACCGAAAACAATTTGGTCGATGAAAAAAGTATGACAACCCTATGGAGGACGGACAAAGTCATTGTCGGGACTCGGAGCGACCAACTCTGAATCGGATGGCAACCGGCTAAACTGCCTGAAGCCCTCGATTTGAGCTGCAGAGGCATAAGAAAAAGGATTCAGAATGGCCAATCTAGCCAGAGGACAAGCTATTGATACAACACCTCGAGGGTTGACAAGAGGAGTAATTATTGGAATGGGTACAATACTTGTTTTATATACAGGAATATTTAATAGCCTAATGGGAATACCTCGAGGAAATAAGTCGAGACGAAGAGAATTCCCTCGAGAAGGACTCTTGACGATTTCCACCAAGCCACCGTCTAACAGTGCTTGATCATATTCAGCCCAGTCGATTTCAGGATCAGGAGTGTGGATAGGAGAGGAACGAGGAGACATATTAGCCATCCTATAGCCAACCACTTCGACCGAGTCAGACGATTCGAGGCCCCTATCGATTAGTTCGTCGAGTGTATCGGGAAAGAGTCAGAATGAGAAGCTAGAAAAAAAAATCGAGGTTGAGATTAGTCACCACGAAATAAGACCAGAAAAAGTAAAGTCGGCTTGCAGAGACCGGCAAGAGATAAGAACGAGCAAGGAGACAATGCGTTATGACTCGATGAAGGCATGACAACAAGTCGACATGAGTCGATTCGAAGAAAGAAATAAAAAAGAAGGCGAGTGAGCTGACAAAAACCGACATAATAAGAAGTCGAGAAGTGATCGCACACTAAAAGACGACAACCGACAAAACAAAAAAAACAAATCAAAACGAGGTATGCACATAAGAAGATTGAAAAAAAAGGGGGAATAGTAATTTACAAAATATGAGTGGAAGCACAAGAACAAACTTCAGAAACTCAGAAAAATTGCAAGAAAGCAAATTTATACTTACCCATGTTACTCATGTTGAATTGATGAATTGATCCGAACGCCGGACTTGCTGGAAACGATCGTCAGTAATGCCAAAATTGTGTAAATCACCATAATTGCAGAGGAAATTCGAGAATTGGAAGTTCTGAGAAAGTAAAAAGTGTCTGAGGAGAAAGTTGAAGCACATTTTATATATGGGGATGATAGATGTTGGTCGTTGGATTAAAGAAGAAACCAACGATCCCGATGAAGCGCAAAATACAAAGAGTCGGCGGTTGAGGTGACGCGCGTCACTCCAAGAAATTTGAAATTCAAAAAAGAATGTCAGAACGTCAGGCTTATCTGGAAGATCAATCATGAATAGGAAAATAATCGACCCATGTGATAAGACATGGCAAGGGCTGGGGTGAGTCGCGTGTCCCGAGTCGAAGAGATGCAATATTCGAACCGCTCTACTTACTCTTAAGCACCCGACTGTTTAGAATAATTGTGGTGGGGGGAGGACTAGATGATATAGCCATATAAAGACATGTTGATACCTTAGACACTATTCGACCGGAGAACAGAAAAAACTGGCTGCATTTCGACATATGTCCGTCGACATACCTGAGTCGACTTCTGCCTAGTCGACTTTCTATCGTAATAATGGTTCAGGGCCTCCAGCCAGTCGACGTCATGGAGTCGACCTGGTATAAAGTTGACTGGCGAAAGGTCGACATCTTTTTAAGTATAGCCACTAAATCAGGGCCTAAAATGAATCGTCCATACTCGAGGTCGACTCCTCGATCCTCGAGTCGTAATGTATAATGACGATCTCATACACTCTGATATATCCTTCGCAAACCTCTTGTCCCCTTATGGATAAGAAAGAATCTGGTGATGACTCAGCAAGGAGGGGAGACGAACCGACCAGGGCAATTTGTACCTTTTAGGTCCACTGACTTGGGGTATTTTGGGCATCACATGTAAAATTTCCTCCTATATAAAGGAGAAGAGGTAGCCCTAAACCCTAACTCCCATTCATTCCATACTCTCCTCCATAGCTGCTGCTCTCTCAGAGCAGTTCTTTTCATCTCTCTCACATACTGACTTGATCGTCGGAGGCTCTACGCCGGAAACACCTCAGGCGTTGAGTTTTTGTAGGTACTCTCGCGGCTCAGCAACGTTTGAAGGCGATTTAGGCAGATCTCAGCTCGTTTCCATTGGTTCACTCTAGATCTGAGAGGAGACCCATCACGCACAATTACAAACTAATCTCTCGATTCAAGCAAGTAATTTGTGTCAAATATTAAAGACCTAATATTGAACTCATCTCTCAAAGTATGAACAATAATGTCAAACATGCAAAAGCATTGATCAAGTGCTAAACATGGAATAAGAACAAAATATTTAAATAAGGTTCAAAAGAAAAACATTTAATTATAAATAAATCATCCAAAATTCCAACATTTTAATCTACTACCAAGTCCTAGAATCTAATAAACTAGCCACTCATGATCGATTTCAAATACATAGACATATTAGAAATCGACATGATCAACAAAAGTTAAAAAGAAAGAAGAACGAAAAACTAGGAATCTCGTCGATCTTTCAATCTCCTTGATCTCTTCGTAGTTGATCTTCTTTTTGCTCCCCAGTTACTTCTCTTGTGTATTCTAGGGCTCTTTTCCTTACGTATTCACGTTCTTCCCTTCAAAATATGGTAAATATGGCTTTTTATATGTCCAAAAGCCTTCTCCTTATCCAAAAAGACAAGATAGAAAAAACAGTCTGCACGCACGACACGATCGTTCTGCCCGTGTCAACGTCCGTGTCGCTGCCTGTGTCAGGTCCCTGGGCTTCGAAATTCTTCTGTTGAGGTGACACGGCCTCTGACACAGGCATGGTGCCCATGTCACTGCCCGTGTCACAAATCTGCACTCTATTTTTCACTTGTTTCACTCATTTCTTCTATTTTTTTTTCATCCGTGCATTAATCTTTCATCATCCCGGGGGTCTTAGGTACTCACCATGCGCCTCCACTAGCCATAAGCTCTATAAATATGTGAAATTATCTACAAAACAAGCATGTGTAATACCTTTCCAAAAACATATAAAATTAAAGCACAATAATGCAATTTATACACCAATAATGAAATGAATAAGCTCTAGATACTCTATAAATATGGTGTAAAATCACACATGAACACTGGTGCAAGGGGGGCTGCTGCTAGAGGTATGTGGTTGCTACGGTGTAGGTTTTCGAAACGATTCATTAGGAGCTCTCCTATCCACCTCTTGAGCTCGATCGGCCTATCGCTTCACCAATGATCCTATCCAACTTTGACCTGGTCATCTGAATTACCGGCTCCCTCCGTGGTGCTAAAGAAACGTTGTCTGCCAGAGGGTTTTGTCGTCCTACTACGACCACCTGCCCGTTGCCCAATGAGCCATTCTGACCACCAGCACCACCGGGTCCCAAAATGCCCTGGTTCACTCCACCATCGATCGGGGTGCCAACTTCTTTCCCTTCGTCCGCCATACCATCCGATCTCCCTAGGTTCGCCGCCTACCCCTGAGCTTCTGGTGGTGGTGTGCAGGTCACGTTTGGGGCTAACAGCGTCTCTTTGGGGGTGACAGTGTTGGAACCCATGAGGATCTCGATATGCACAAATCACGGACAAACATTCAACATAAACCTATGCGCAGCGGATCTAAAGGTTTGATGAAGAAAACTTACTGCTTAAAATTTATGTAAATCTGGCTGGCCCGGACAGATGACCCCAAATCAAATCTTCTCGGAATCGAACAAACTTGACCAATCCAGGAAGCTGACGTCACGGCGAAGTCAACGGCGTTGACCGGTCGAAAATCGGGGTTCTCACGCGCTCTCACGCACGATCACAAGCTCCAGCAGCAACTCCCTTCTGGCGGCGCGTGCGGGCGCGTGCGGCGGCGGCTGGCGGCGATCTCGACGGTGATCTCTCCGGCTCGTCGTCCTGGTCGTCGTGGTATGGTCACATGCTGGTTTTGGTCTCTGGTTTTGATGTATGATAGATCTGATTGGAATCCCGTATATACCTTAAGATCTTCTACTGTATTCTCAAACAACTATCTAGATCTTGTATCAGTGGAGCACAATAAATAGAACTACTCCTTGGAAGAGAGAGAGAGAGGGGGCGGTCGAATTCCAAGAATATGGGATTGTTCTTCTCTTCCATGAGCCTAATGCTCTATATATAGAGCTACAGTAGGGACGCTAAGGAGAATAGGATAAGGGCTTCTAATAT
>CACSLK010000747.1:13578-27283 GCA_902706635.1 Striga hermonthica
TTGCATCTCACCAATGGACGTCCCAAGTTGCCCCATTTGTGTCTCAAGGCATTTGAGAGAAGCTTGGATTGAAGGTACGCCCTTGACCGTTTCATGAAGGGTGGACACGGTCGAGACAAGGCTTTGAAGATACTTCTCCATATTATCGATCCGAGGGTCCGAGGTAGGTGCCTTAACTTCTTTCTCAGGTTCCGGTGGAGGTGGTATTGGTTTTCTCGGGACAAATCCTCCACGCCCTTGTTGATACGCTTGAAACTCGGGCCTCGGTTGATATCCTTGAAATTCGAGCCTCGGTTGAAATGGTGGTCGGTTGTTGGGAGGTGCATATTGTTGAGGTTGGGAATAGGCTTGTTTTGGAGCCGGTTGGGGCGCTTTCGTGTCCCGCCATGAGAAATTAGGGTGATTTCGCCACCCGGGGTTGTAGGTGTTCGAGTAAGGATCATTTTGGACCCGGGGGGCGTACCCTTGGATGGCGTTGATATCGTAGGGGACTCCTTCATGATTAGGATCATATGCCGACTCCATATAGCGTGGACACTCATGGCCTCCATGCCCCGTCTCGCCGCAACAACCACACACCTCGGCCATAACAACTTGAGTGGATTTCACATCTCTCAACCTTAGTTGTTTAAGTTCCTCCTCCAACGAGGCTAGCTTGGCAAGAACGGCATTGTTCGAAGACCCGGTTGATGGTGTAGCTTCATTTACAGGGGTCCTCTTGCGTACGCTCTTCCGTTGGGAATTCTCACTCAACATCTCATAAAGCTCGTAGATCTCCTCAACCGTGTGACTCCCTATATCCCCTCTGGCCGCATGGTCTACCATATATTGGAGGGTTTGGTGGAGACCATCATAGAAAAATTGATTAAGCACCCCGAGGCAAAAGTGATGGTGGGGGCATTGAAGTTGGTTACCCTTAAACCGCTCACATGCCTCATGAAAGGTCTCCCCGATATTTTGGCTAAAGCTTGCAATTTGGGTCCGGAGATCGGTAGTCTTTTGATGTGAGTAGTACTGTCCCATAAACTTTTCATACACGGATTTCCAATTTGTGAAGGAATTCGGGAGCAAGGTCATGAACCAAGTCTTGGCTCGGTCCTTCAACGTGTAGGGAAAGCATCTCATTCGAAGTTGGTTCTCGGTTAGGCCTTGGAGTGGGAATGTGTTGATGGTTGCATAAAAGTCTCGGATGAAATTGAGGGCATCCTCTTGGGCAAGGCTAGAGAATGACGGAAGTTGGTTTAGATGGATGATCTTAAGGTCGTAGTTTCGGGCTGCCTCCCCGAGCACGAGACATGAAGTGTTGTCTCCAATGATAGGTCGTGCAAAATATCTCATGTTCGGGGGAGGTGGTGGTGGCAATTGCTCTCCTTGTCCTGCCATTGATTCGATTTCGGGCTCGAGTTGTGTTTCTTCGATATTGAGTTCAACGAAGAGGTCGAATGGCGGTGGCTCCTCTCGGGGTTTACGCCCTCGTTTACCTCGCATAAACAAAACCACAAACTATACCCGTGAACGCACCAATGGAAAGAAAGGAAAAATCAAAATTGAAAACACAAGCTAAAACAAAAATTACCTAGAAAATCAAGAGAAATAAAGAGAAATACGGAAATTAAGCAAAAATCACAAGAATCGAGAGAAACACGAGAAAAAAGGAACAATCAAATAGCAAATTAGGCATTCTACTTGCCTTCTCCGGCAATCGCGCCATTTGTTTAGTAAAGTTTTGGTAGGCAAGGGATAATCGAGCTACCCGACTCGAGTCGATCTCGAGGGAAGGCTATTCGGAGCTTTACTTACTATTCAATCGCTCAAATCACAAAAATGGAAAATAAAGTCCTAAACATACTAATCAATTTGGGTTGAGGTTAATTAACACTAATTATGGCTAGAGAAAACAAGTAAATGAGCAAATAAGAAAGTGAACGAACTACAAATTCTAGCCACTAAACCGGTGAACAAAGCCAAAGGCAACAAAAGCAAAAATAAGAGAAACGAACTCCATTTAGCATGCTTAAGAGCCAAAACCGAAATCCTACTACGAAATAACCGAGCTAAATGTAAAGTCACGATTTTTCAAATAGCAATCAATCAATCAATCAACTCTAAGTAGCAATCAATCAATCAATCAATCTGTCTATGCTGCCCGAAAATCCTCATTCAAATTTCTCGACAATCCTTCCTTCTCCGCCATGTCAAACAGATCGGAACTAGGTGCAAAGCTCTTATTTCCTTCAAGAACTCCCCACAGACGGCGCCAATTTGATGGGTCTCCTCCTAGATTTGGAGTGAACGGGTGGAAATGAGCTCCGGTCTGTTTGAGTCGTATTCAAGTCGTCCGTGAACCGCTGCAAACACCTGCAAGAACTCAACACCAGAAGTGTTTTCCGGTGAAGAGCCTCCGACGCTCAAGTCAGTGAGAGAAGAGAGGAGGAGCTCTGCTCAATGGGAGCAGCAGCTGAAGAATGAATGGAGAGAATGAAAGTTAGGGTTTAGGGTTACTGTAGCCCCTTTATATAGGAGTAGAAACACTTACTTGAAGTACCTAAAATGCCCTGGCCGACTTACACGAAGTACCCAAAATGCCCCGGTCGGTTCGCATTCCGCTTACTCTTGAGTCAGCATCTAGATTCCTCCTTATCCTGTGTAAACTCGCACATGGGAACCTTCCATGTGTCGCATCCGCACATCGAGTCGTCGGAGGTCTTTATAAGTCAACTTGTAACCTTGTCGAGTCGATCTGAGGTTATATAAGTACCCGGGGGCTCCTAGAGTGCCTGCTCGTCATCTCCAACGAAGTCGTCTTATGTTCGGTCGACTTTATAAAGTCGACTAGAGACCGTGGCTGGTCCGACGGCTTTTGAATAGTCGATGGGCCAAGTCGACATCGTTGGTGTCGACTTAGTGGGGTCGTCTGCTGTCTTCAGTCGGCCAATCACTATCTGAGCCGGACCATTACAATAGGGCTATATCATCTAGTCCCCCCCCCCCTCCCCCAAAAAATTACTCTAAGCGACTTTGAGCTTAAGAGTAAATTTTGGTAGTTAGGCCCCCTTTTTTTTCTTTTGTTGATGAGTCGTCTCGTCTTTATTCTCAAATCGTCATGTCGATGATTCACGTGATTCGACTAGAGCTCTTGTGGTTCAACTTTATCACTTAAAAACATTTCCCGAGCATATCCGTTATCATTATTTTGAATTTTGAACTTTTGATTTGGGACCTGGCACGCCGCCTCACATTTTCCTTTGCCGCTTCGAATTCTGTGCCACATCTGAACCGTTGGTTTTTTCTTTAATCCAACGGCTAGGGTTCCGCAGTTTCCTCTATAAGTATCTTCTTCTTCCTCTCTCCCACACTTTTTGCACTCAAGGATTCTCGAGCTTTCTCTTTTTTCGGAAATAAAGCATCCAGCGATTTCAGCGTGCACATCCTTCCGACTACTTCTCCGGTGCTTTCAGAACTTCTTACTCCAGTCAATATGTGTAAGTTTCCCTTAACCTCTATTTCTGCAAGATTTTTCTGCCCATTCTCTGGGTTTTTGATTTTGGAGTTCTATGCATGTTCTTCGTGTTCTTGAGGGCCTTCGAACTATTCTGGGCATATTAGTGTTAAATCTTAAAATGTGCATTTTCCGATTCAAGATTATGTTTATGAGGAAGTCGACTTTGCGAGGCGTAGTCAACTTTATCTTCTTTGCGCGTCGACCTTTGTCGATCTTGGTATTTTTTGTTCTTTCTTTGCTACCGACCCTCGTCTTCTGACAAGTCCGTGTTGGGCTCGGGCCTTTTTCCTCTTCACCATCCTTCTGGCCCAATCGGTTTCCCCTAAGGTCGACTTTATGGCTAGAAGCCTTCATAGACCGACGCATTCTGTCGCCTTCTTTCACTTTTATGTTGATCTTCGTTTCTCGACTCTTTCTCGTAGATTCTGGGTCCGACTCCATTTCTGGCTCTATTCCTGGATCCCTCGTCCGTCAAATAGAGGAATACTCAAGCTCTGATTCTGTCGAAATAATTGGCTCTAAGCCTGCAGTCGAGCAAGAGAGGTCGCAGGGTTCATCCACCTCGATTTTTGGAATAGACCGCGACGTATATACCCAAGCACTATTTTCGGGTGACTTGATGCAAAATAAAGACGATCCTAATCGAGGTAGCGACTCTCCTCGACTAAACCTCCTTCCCCAAGGTCATCCCCTTAGGATTTTAGATGTTCCTGTATATAGGACGAGCCCTATTTCTTTGTCAATAACGTCTTCCTTTCTTAAGTCTCGAGATGTAACCGTAGCTTGTCCTTTAGCCAAGTTAGCTGTTCTAAATCCGTTTTCTTATGCCTCTGCAGCCAAATCGAGGGATTTAGGTCGTTCAGCGGTCTGCCTTCTGACTGGGAGTTGGTTCCCCCCGGCCCCAATGATGTTTTCACTCACCCCCCTAAGGGTTGCTTTACTTTCTTCGTCGACCAAATAATGTTCGGCTTGCGGTTCCCTATTCAACCCGAGCTTTTATCGATTAGCGACATGTACAATGTACCCATAAATCAATTTTCTCCTAACGCCATTCGCATTATGGTGGCCTTCATCATAATTTGTAAAATAAAGTTTGGCCACTTCTTGCCCGAGTTTCTCTTGTATTGTTATAGTTATCGCTTCACAAAGGACGCCCATTGTCTGGGTCGTCGTCCCGGTGTTTCCTTTCTCGAGGACCTTTCCTCAAATGTAACCGAGTGGAAGACCAAGTTCTTTTACATCCTTCCTGCTCCCGGTCGGTACCCTTACTCCAACTTCTGGCTTACCTCTAAGGTCAATCAAAACAATCCTCGTCCTAGGTCGAGCCAGTTTTAGAATATGCTGGACGACTATAAGTTCACGTGGAGTGCCCGCTTGTTGGTTAAAGATCGCGGTCTTCTTAATCATGTGGGTTGGTGGAAGGACGAGGACGCCCCTCGCGTCGATGATCCTCGTAAGCCCATGTGTTTGTCTGTTTCTATGCTTATCTTCTTTTATTCGTAAATTACTCGCGTTTACAATCATTAGTGGTGTTTCTTATTTACTTATTCCCTCGTCTTTCAGTTAAAGCTTTGCAACGCTTCGAGACTAAGAAGACGAAAGGCGGTGAAAAGTCCGCCAAGCCAGTCGTTCCCTCAGCGAGAGCCGACGACGGATCTGGCTCTGGAGTGAAAAAGGCGGTGGTCGAGACGACCGTCTCTAGAAAATCAAAGATGGTCATCCCCTCTTTACTGCCGCAGAAGAACCCGGGTTCTGGGACCAAGAAAAGGGGACCAGACGAAGTCGACCCCAAGCAGAGGGCCGACTCGTCCAAGCGCCTCAAGAATCAGGACAAGGGGAAAGCGGTTGAAGCTTCCCGTTCTCCTGGCGCCCTCGAGACAGTCACACTCGAGAGGCCCTGCCAACTCTGGAACCATCCCCATCCACATGAGATTACCAAATACTTTGATTCGGTCATCCCTGCCATTGACAAGGCTCGCGCCGACCGTGATCCTTCTGATCATGCTGGTCGGGCCCTACTGTGCTTCTCTCAGGTAATTATTCTCAACTTCTACTTTAGTCGGCTTATCTTTACGCACACTTTTGCCTTAATTTTAACGTCTTGGTTCTTCTTTTTCAGTTTATGGCATACATAATGCCAACTCTCCTCGAGGAATCAAGCTCGCCCAACTCCAATGTCCATGCTTATAAGAAAAAAGTGTGAGGAGCAGCTCCTTGAGCTTGAAAAGAAGGACGACGACCTTGTGGCAGCCAATGCTCTGATTGTGAAGCTTAAGGCCGACAAGACTGCCGCCCTCTCCAAGGTCGACCGACTGCGGGCCGACCTTGTTAAGGCCACTGAGGATAATGTGGCTGAGAGGGAGATCGGGAGGGAGGAGGGACGTAAATCCTTCCTCAAGTCACCGATGGTTCCGTCTTCCTCGACGCCTATCGGAAGGAGGTTGTAGGAGCGTTCTGCAATTCCCCCGACTTCCTTGAGAAACTGTGCCCTGCAACCCTTCAGTACTTCAACTTCACATTCGACGCGTGGGAGTCGGCCGCGAAAGGCACTACTCTGGAAGGCAAGGTCGACTGTCAGGCGCTGAAAGAGTCCCTTCCTCTTACGGCCGGCTATCACGGTGATACGTCGCTTCCCGACGATTATCCTTGGTGGACGGGTCTTGAGGCTCGGGTGATCCAGAAGGCTAAGTTGGGCACCCAGCTCGAGGTTCCCCCCACCCCTTTGGCCGGTCCAATCAACTTGGTCGAGCCGAGTGGAGCAGACGACGAGGAAGAGGAGGAAGAGGCCAATGAGAAGAGGGAGGTCGAGGAGCCGAGAGCAGAGCCAGCGGTCGAGGAGACGGATGGCGGGACTGAGCCTTTGGGTGATGAGGAGGATGCGAGGACTGAGCTTGTGGCTGATGGAGGCGGGGATGCCAAACTTGGTGAGAAATCAACTGCTATTTCTCAGCAGAACTAGATGTTCGCTTGTCTTGAAGTTTGTTATTTTTCTATCGCCACACTCGATCTATTTTCCCAGATTGTAAAGATCGAGGTGGTTTTCGGATGTATTTGAACGTCTTTTAATATAATGCTATCTTTTCTCATCATTTGTCTGTATTTTATCGATTCTTCGTGGTTGGCTGTGCTCGTGGTTTTCCTTTCAAGTGTGTCATTGTGAGTTTTTGAATGTTTCACACAAATTTTTTACCACGTCGTACTATATCTCCTCCCCACCCCTTTTGCGAGTTGGTCGAAGTCGAGCAACTATTTTAGCAGCTGCATAGCTGGTAAACTAGTTTTTTTTTTTTTAACTCGTCTTCTCCCAACCCGACTTGCGAGCTGGTCGAAGTCGAGCAACATTTTTAACAGCTTCATAGCTGGTAAACTAAAGTTTTTTAACTCGTCTTCTCCCAACCCGGCTTGCGAGCTGGTTGAAGTCGAGCAACGTTTTCAACAGCTTCATATCTGGTAAGCTAAAGTTTTTTAACTCGTCTTCTCCCAACCCGGCTTGCAAGCTGGTCGAAGTCGAGCAACGTTTTTAACAACTTCAGAGCTGGTAAACTAAAGTTTTTTGACTTGTCTTCTCCCAACCCGGCTTGCGAGCTGGTTGAAGTCGAGCAACGTTTTCAACAGCTTCATAGCTGGTAAGCTAAAGTTTTTTAACTCGTCTTCTCCCAACCCGACTTGCGAGCTGGTCGAAGTCGAGCAACGTTTTTAACAGCTTCATAGCTGGTAAACTAAAGTTTTTTTACTCGTCTTCTCCCAACCCGGCTTGCGAGCTGGTTGAAGTCGAGCAACGTTTTCAACAGCTTCATAGCTGGTAAGCTAAAGTTTTTTAACTCGTCTTCTTCCAACCCGGCTTGCGAGCTGGTCGAAGTCGAGCAACTATTTTAGCAGCTGCATAGCTAGTAAACTAAAGTTTTTTAACCCGTCTTCTCCCAACCCGGCTTGCGAGCTGGTCGAAGTCGAGCAACGCTTTTAACAGCTTCATAGCTGGTAAACTAAAGTTTTTTAACCCGTCTTCTCCCAACCCGGCTTGCGAGCTGGTCGAAGTCGAGCAACGCTTTTAACAGCTTCATAGCTGGTAAACTTAAGTTATTTTTTTAACTCGTCTTCTCCCAACCCGGCTTGCGAGCTGGTCGAAGTCGAGCAACGTTTTTAACAGCTTCATAGCTGATTTTCTAGGACATCTATGGACATAATCGTTTGCAGTTGTTGTAATGTCGTGATTGTCGTGCTTGATCGACGCCTGTTGTGATTGTTTAGGGCCGACTTCATAATTGTAGATTTTATAGTTTAGCCAAGGTTAATTTTGAGTGGCAATTTCGTAGTTATAGGTTTCGTGATCACGAGCTTCGTAGCTTAGCCAAGATTCCACTCGAGGTATACAACTTCGTAGTTGTGTTAGGTCGACTTCGTAGTCGTAGGCTTCGTAGCCTTTTGCCGAGATTCCGCTCGAGGCATACAACTTCGTAGTTGTGTTAGATCGACTTCGTAGTCGTAGGCTTCGTAGCCTTTTGCCGAGATTCCACTCGAGGCATAAACTTCATAGTTGTGTTAGATCGACTTCGTAGTCGTAGGCCTTGTAGCCTTTTGCCGAGATTCCACTCGAGGCATACAACTTCGTAGTTGTGTTAGATCGACTTCGTAGTCGTAGGCTTCGTAGCCTTTTTCCGAGATTCCACTCGAGGCATACAACTTCGTAGTTGTGTTAGATCGACTTAGTAGTCGTAGGAGTCAATCGGCTTTATAGCCGTTTAGAAAAATTCGATTTTTCGAGTAATCATAATAAAATTGACATGGAAATGTAAAAGACACAACTTAAACATAAACTTGGGAGTCATTGCATTACTGAATTTGATTAAGCATTATTCAGTACAAAAGAGTTCAAAATACTATCTTAGGCATAAAAGCGTTTGAGATGGATCACGTGCCAAGATCGCGGCAACTGTCGTCCTTCGCCATCCTCGAGTTCATATGCACCTCTTTCGAGCACTTTGGTGATGGTGTAAGGTCCTTCCCAGTTAGCTTCAAGCTTCCCAACATGTTTAATAGCATCTGCTCGTTTGAGGACGAGATCTCCAACTTGAAATCGTCTGGTGCAGACTTTTCTGTCGAAGACTGCATGCATCTTCTGCTTGTATTCCATGGATCGCACCCAGGCCTCCTCTCGTCCTTCTTCTATCATATAGAGGGCTTTTTCGATCATCTCCTCGTTCTTCTTTTCCTCGTAAAATGTCGACCTGTGAGAATCTAAGCCGACTTCGATAGGCAAGAGTGCATCCATTCCGTAAACCATGTGAAATGGCGACTGGCCTGTTGAGCTTCTTGGGGTCGTCCTATAAGCCTATAGAACTGTTGTCAGCTCATCGACCCAAGCACCTGATGCTCTCTCCAATCTCTTCTTTAATCCTTGGAGAATGGTTCTATTAGTCACTTCGACTTGCCCATTAGCCTGGGGGTATGCGACCGAGGCAAACCTTTGCTTTATTCCCATGTCGAGGCACCATGCTTGGATTCGTTTCCCCTGGAACTGAGTTCCATTGTCAGAAATTAGCACTTTCGGAACTCCAAATTGACAACAGATATTGTTAAACAGGAATTGAATCATCTTTTCCTCCGTAATTTTTGCCAACGGCTCCGCTTTGACCCACTTGGTAAAATAGTCGACAGCGACTACTAAGAACTTCCTCTGCCCTATTCCCATCGGTAGTGGTCCTACCAAGTCGATTCCCCATTGCGCGAAGGGGATCGGGTTGTTTATGGTCGTCATGTACTCGGCGGGGATATGAGTGATTTGCCCGTGGCGCTTACATTTTTCGCACTTCTGGACTAGTTGTTCCGCCATTGCTCGCATCCTGGGCCAATAGTATCCCGCTCGTAGGGCTTTGCCCGCCAAGGCTCGCGATCATATATGTGCTCCGCAACATCCTTCATATATTTCTTTCAAGACATGGGTTCACTCGTCCTTAGAGACGCATCGCAAGTGAGGCCCAACCAAAGACTTTTTGAACATGACACCGCTGACTTCAAAATATTTGCTCTGATATCGAGCGACCCTCTCTGCCTCCTGCTTATCTCCATAGGTACTCGACCCTGTAGGAGTTCATGAATCGATTTTCTCAAGTCGTCTTTTTCCTCGACTTCCATTGTTTCGCCCAACACGCTTCCTTCTAAGTGCATGGTGGTGATAGAACTTCCCATCTTCCCATCATTCGAGCTCGCAATTCTCGCGAGCCAATCTGGTCGTTTGTTTTCCTCTCGAGGGATTTGTGTTAGTTCAAACTTCTCTAGGCCCTTCACAAGACTTTGGATTTCCTCGACATATTTCATCATTCGTTCTTCTTTGATCTCGCAACTTCCCAACACTTGTCCAACAAGTAACTGTGAGTCGGAATGTGCCACTACTTTTGACGCTCCTCCGCCAATTGCGAGTTGAATTCCTTTGATTAACGCTTCGTATTCTGCTTCGTTGTTCGAGGCCTTAAATCCCATTCTAATGTCAAAGTCAAGTTGCTCGCCCTCAGGTGAGACGAGGACAATTCCCAGACCGGATCCTTTGGCCGCTGAGGATCCATCGACGTGCATGACCCATTTCTTTTCTTCTCCCTTGGTACCTTCTTGGATGAAATCTGCCAAGGCTTGAGCTTTTATGGCTCGCCTTGGCTCGTACTTGATAGAATATTCGCTCAGCTCGACTGCCCACTTGACGAGTCGAACTGATACTGTAGGTCGGCCTAATGTTTCACCCAGCTGGAAGTTCGTCCTGACCACTACCATATGATTCAGAAAATATGGCCTAAGTTTTCTAGCCGTTATCACCAATGTCAGGGCGGCTTTCTCGATCTCAGAATATCTTGTCTCTGCACCCTGAAGAACTCGACTGGTGTAGTAAATTAGCTGTTGGACACCTCCTTCTTCTCGCAATAACACTGAACTTAGTGATACCGAACCCACAGATATATAAAGCACCAACTCGTCGCCGGGCTCTGGTTTTGTCAACAAGGGTAGCTCGCCCAAGAATTCTTTCAATTTTTCGAAGGCCATTTGTGCTTCGTCACTCCATGAGAAGGTCGACTTCTTCTTGAGTAATTTGAAGAACGGGAAGCTTTTTTCTGCGGCTCGAGCAATGAACCTGCTCAGCCCCGCAATTCGTCCCGTCAGAACTTTCACATCTCTTATATTTCTTGGTGGGGCCATGTCGAGTATGGCTTTCACTTTCTCCCGGTTTACCTCGATTCCTCGTTCTGTGACGATATATCCCAGGAATCGTCCTGCCTTTACTCCAAAGGCACACTTGTTTGGGTTCAGCTTCATCCCGAACGCCCTAAGGGTTTGAAATGTTTTCCTTAAATCGTCTGGGTGTGAGGTCGAGGCTTTACTCTTCACCAAGATATCATCCACATATACCTCGATATTTCGCCCGATCTGAGATTTGAACATTCGATCCATCAGCCGTTGGTAGGTTGCTCCAGCATTCTTAAGTCCAAAGGGCATGACGACATAGCAGTACGTCCCTTTACTCGTCACGAAACTCACCTTACTTTGATCCTCCGGGCACAACGGGATCTGGTGGTATCCCTGAGATGTATCCATCATACTCAGTAATTCGCAACCAGCCGTAGAGTCGACGAGCTGATCAATTCGTGGTAAGGGATAATGATCTTTTGGGCAAGCCAAGTTTAATTCACGGAAATCGATGCACATGCGCCATTTGTTTAGTGCCTTTCTCACCATCACGGTGTTGGATATCCACTCGGGAAATTGGATTTCTTTGACATGCTCTGCTCGCAGCAACTTGTCCACCTCGACTTCAATTGCTTTGTCGATTTCTTCACCATGGCGTCTAAGTCGTTGTTTTACTGGCTTTCTGAGGGGGTCGACGTTGAGTTTATGCTCCATAATAGTGGGGTCGATCCCCGTCAACTCCTCAGGGGTGAAGGCAAAAACATCCCTGAACTCCTTTAGTAGTGTGATGAGTTGGTTTCATAGCTCTTCTTTCAGATCTTTCCCGATCTTAGTGGTCTGTTCCTTCGTTTCTCCGACTTGTATTTCCATTAGCTCCCCGTGTGGTTCGAGATCACTATTCCCATTAGCTTCTTTTCCTCCTTAACTTCGGCCCGCTGGTTGGTTTTTACAGCGATTTGATAACAAGTCCTCGACAACTTTTGATCGCCTCGAGCTTCTCCAACTTGGTATCCGACTGGGAACTTTAGCTTCATATGGTAGGTCGATACTACCGCCTGGAATGCATTAAGTGTTGGCCTCCCCAGGATCACATTATAAGCTGACTCGACATCAACCACCACGAATCTCACCATTTTTACCTTCCGCAAGTCACCTTCCCCTAGAACGACAGCGAGCATGGTTTCCCCTAGGGGCGCGACCTCTGACCCGTTGAAACCGAATAGTGAGGTATGGAGGGGTGTGAGCTGTATGTCGAGCTTCATCCTTTTGAGACAATCGTAGAAAATCACATTCACAGAACTCCCAGTGTCGACAAACACTCTCTGCACTTCATATCCCGATATTTGGGCAGTTATCATCAATGCATCGTTGTGAGGTCTTTCAACTTCTCCCACATCTGCTGGACCGAAGTTTATTACCGGCCCATTCTCGTCGACTTGTTGTACCTCGACTTTCCCGTGGCGCCCTCGGGCATACGCCTTCCTTGCTCGATTCAAATCTCCATCGGTTGATCCTCTAAATATCATATGTATGGTTCCCCTTTTCTGTGGGAGCTCCTCTTTCTCCGGCGTTCTCGCCCTCTTGCGAGGGCTCCTGCTCCTTTCTCTCCTCCTGCTCGACTTTTCCCGATCCTTGTATATGAATTCTTTTAAGTGCCCTGCCTTAATCAGCCTTTCGATCTCGTCTTTAAGGTGCCTGCAGTCGTCAGTATTGTGCCCATAGTCCTTATGAAATTGGCAATATAGATTATGTTTTGGCCTCGTTGGTCCGTCTTTCCTCGTCTTGGGCCATCTGACGACATTGTCATGAATTTCTCTTTCCATCACCTCCAAAATTCGCGCTTGAGGGGCCGACAAAGGGGTGTATTGAGTTGGTCTCCAACGCCTAGATTGCCTTTCTCTTTCTGCTCGCGGGGATCCCTTCCTCTCCCCAGTTGAGGAAACCTTCTTCTCCCTTCTCTCATCTCGATGGTCAGCCTTACTTTCTTTAACTGTTCTTGAGAAATCGACCTCCGCTTCCTCGACATTCATATACTTTGCGCATCTCCCCAGCACCTCGTCGAACGTTCTACCCAAGCGCTTTGCCAAAGAATTCCTGCACAAGGCCGGTAGCAACCCTCGATTCAAACCTCCTGCCTTTATTTCTTCCGATGCCCTGGGCACCTCGACGCATGCTCGTGTATATCTCACCACATAGTCCCGTAGCGACTCACCTTCTTTTTGCTGGATTCCCATTAAGGTCAGATACGACTTCTCTTGTGGTTTGACACTTGCGAATTGATTGAGGTAGCTCGCACTAAATCCCTCAAAATCTTTGATGGCTCCCGCTGGTAGTTGGTGAAACCAATCCTGCGCGGACCCCCACAAAGTCTTTAGGAAGGCTCGACATTGCACCGGGTCATTATAACGATGCAGCACTGCCATATTCTCGAAACTCCTCATGTGACGTGATGGATCAGTCGACCCGTCATAACTTATGTTTAGATCTCGAAAACCTTGCGGCAGGTCGGCATCCAGGATGTGCTGCGAGAACGGATGTCCCCTTGAGCCTCCAACTTTTCTCCCCTCGACTCGGGCCTGTAAATCGCGAACTTAGGCCAGCAATTGCTCTAGCGTCTCATCTCTCGCTTGCGGGTTAGCGGTCCTGATGGAGGACGCTTCCTCCTCCACCCTCCGGATCTGCCTATCATTGGACTGGGCTTGTTGCTCATGATCAGGGGGTGGCAACTCGACCCTTTGTTGCTCGACTCTAGGGGGCTCCCTCCTAGGTTGTTCGACCTTGGGTTGCTCGACTTGCACCTGTTTGAGTTGGGCTGCCACCGCCTCTGCAATCATTCTTTGCATCTCATTCCTCGTCATAGTCATCATTTGCTCCTCGACCTGGGGCGATGGCCTTGCCCCTTGCTCCAGCATTTCAGGCCGCTTTCCCAAACTCAAAGTCGTTTTGGCCGACTCGTTCTCATCAGTTCTCATGTCGGTGGCCCTTGTCTGGCTAGATCCTCCTTGTGTTAGCCCTGGAATCTTCACCCCAGGT
>CACSLK010000749.1:7982-34038 GCA_902706635.1 Striga hermonthica
TCTTAGATAAAATGTTTATTAGGAGTTAAGGTATATAGATAAATATGGTTTAATGTGAAATTGATTGACAATAGAAGAAAGACACTTATTAAAAATTTAACAATGTTCAAGCTCAATCTTAGATAAAATCTTTATTAGGAGTTAAGGTATATAGATAAATATGGTTTAATGTGAAATTAATTGACAATAGAAAAAAAGCCACTTATTAAAAAATATAACAATGTTCAGGCTCAATCTTAGATAAAATGTTTATTAGGAATTAAGGTATATAGATAAATATGTTTTAAAGTGAAAGTGATTGACAATAGAAGAAAGTCACTTATTAAAAAATATTACAATGTTCAAGCTCAATCTTAGATAAATTATTTATGAGGAGTAAAGGTATATAGATAAATACGGTTTAATGTGAAATTGATTGACAATAGAAGAAATTCACTTATTATAAAAATATAACAACGTTCAAGCTCAATCTTAGATAAAATGTTTGTTAGGAGTTACGGTATATAGATAAATATGGTTTAATGTGAAATTGATTGACAATAGAAGAAAACCACTTATTAAAAAATATAACAGTGTTCAAGCTCAATCTTAGATAAAATGTTTATTAGAAGTTAAGGTATAGAGATAAATATGATTTATGTGAAACTGATTGATGTATGTTCTGGTTATTGGCAGTAAATCGATGAACCTTATGATGATTAGAGTGTTCATAAATATGCGGGAGTATTTAAGGGAAGTTTATTTTTGGTATAAATTAGACCGGTTTTCATTTAGGTCAAATTGTCTAATTATTTGTATTGATATCTTGGCAAGTTGATAAGATTGAAGGCAAGATTCTCTTTCCATAATCGAAGAAGAAGAAGATCACAGGATTCACCTTCCTTATGCGTATATGTCTTGGGCGTAAAGACTTACCAAATGCTGAAGATAAAAGGAGGACGAGACTAGAGTTGAGGACGACCTTTGAAGTTGAATTTTTGAGTTTTATGTTTTTCTTTTTCCTTGAGTGAAAAAAGTGAGATATTCAGAATATATTCTTTTGTAACAGAATGTTCGGAGGTTCATTCTGATCTAGTTTGAGGAATTCGAACTAGGAAATCCACAAGGGAGTTGTGGTCAGATAAGTAGTTGTGTGAATCATTATTCAAGTAGAGTGTAGAGGGAGTCTATACTGTAAATCCTTGAATGATGTATGAGTTGTTCACATTAATGAAAGAGATCTGAAGTGAGAGTGAGACGCTCTCCTAAAGGTTCAATTCTTAGTGAAAACTGCTTCCCAACTGTTTGAATCTTCGTTATTGTTTGTTTGTTCTATTTACGTGCAACTTTGGATACTGGGTATACAAGTATCAAATTTCAATTGGCACCAGAGCGAGTTTTCGTTACTTTACGAAAAGATCTGAGGACTTGGTTACTGTGCGATCATGAATCAAGAAAGCGGATCGATGTCTAGGCCTCCACAACTGGACGGTTCAAATTACTCTTATTGGAAGTCTATGATGACAATTTTCCTACGATCGCTTGGAAAAGGTGTGTGGGAAAGTGTTGAAAATGGTTGGGAGCATCCAGTCACGTCACAATCACCCGATCAAGGAAAAGGAGTTACGACAGTCATTGTTCCTAAACCTAAAGATAATTGGACAGATGCTGAGAAGCTTCATGAAGAAGCCAACTATCGTGCCTTGTACGCAATCATGATTGTAACGCCCCACTTTTATTTAACGAAAATCAGAATAAATTTTTCAAGATTTATTTCAAAATACTTGGCGGCGCTACTAATTGAAAAACTATTTTCCATAACATCATAAACATAACTCCCAAACGGGTTCATAAATCGAATCAACACTGAAATCGGGTTCAACAACAACATTAATCTCCCTAAAACTGGGTTTTCACAAATGCATAAATACTAGGGAGTACACTCCCTATCAATAATCTGGTGATCATCATAATTCTAGAAATGCAGTAAACAACACTAAGCAGTTCATAGCAGCGGAAATGAAACCAATAACATGACCACCACTTGCCTTCTCTGTCGTCCCCGCAATACTAACATGCATCCATGAAGAGCAGGTGGGGATGAGCACAAAAGGAAAGAGTAGTGCTCACCACTATGCAGTAAACATTAATCATAAATAAAACAAGTATGGTCACAACATGTATACGTAATTAATTAGTTATCCCAATCTCCTATCCAAAGTTCGTTCTCATGTGCACACCTATATCAATAGACTACTGCCGACTATATATCGAAAGCCACGGCTCTCGGCCTTCTGGTCTTACAAGTGTCCAGCCATTAGGAGTCTCCTCCGAAGGCCTGGCCTTGCCATCGGACTTACATCGGGGTACTTATTGCTGATCGAGCACGGCTCTGGTCTCAAGCGACATGTCCTTCACAAGGACATAAAGAGGAGATTACCCCATTGGGGTCGTTTTATAGTTACGGGGATAATCGTTCGACGGCCGTTACAGCTCCCATCGAAGGCTCATGTTCCACATGCATACTTTAATCATACTACAAGTAAAACAATAATAACAATATTAACATTTACAGCATAGCCAATTTTTCAAAACCCACTTGGAAATCGAGTAGGCAATAACACACAAGTTGAAGAACGTATGTCGAGGGCTCGACTCCTCAAACCTAAAAATTAAGGATTTAATTATTACTAAGGGTTTTGATTCGGTTGATTAAGCCACACAACCAAATAATGCAGAAAGTGCAAGTAAAACACACAACACAAGCATTAGTACAACAATATCAGCATCTAATTCTAAGACCACAAATATTAACACTTAATCTTAATTTAAACAATGTTATGAGAAACATCAATTTGCACAGCAAATAACTCCAATCAAGCAAACTACTAGTCATGATCACTTTAATGAAATCAAATTAATTCATTCGAAATTAATGAACAGTGCAATAAGATCCATGATCATGCAATTATTTGACGGTCACATACACTATTCTAACAATTGCACTTTAGCATTTCCGAATGCATACTCGCATTCTTTCCTACATTCTTCCCTCCCACATTTAACATATTCAATACCATATAATAACTGATATTAAAGGCTATAATATTAGCATAGAAACAACACAATAATCATTTCAATAGCAAACAAAGAGCAACAACATTGTCACACTATCAGGCATACTAGCCTCATTTTTCCTTTCATTCTCTCCAATCCAATAACACATGACAGAAGACTTTAAAGCTGAACATGAGCTTGATAGTATACTCATAATCATCATGCCTTATGACCTAATAAAACAACAAAACAGAGCACATAAGGTTCAGCAACATGGCAAAACATGAGGTTCAAATGAGCACGTGAACATATCTCAATTCTTTTCCAATTTCCCTAAAACAAAACATGCCATTAAATTGATTAAGATTTTGTCCTTAAAGCACATTACCATCAGCTTAAACATATAACAATGATTAGGCCAAATAAACTGATTAAAAAAGGTATCTAAATTCATTCCAACATCAGACCAAATTTGGCATAATAATCTCAATATTACAAGACTTGAAACAATCACTAAATGAAGAAACGAACAGAAAGTGAGGTCCTGAGATTCACCTCTCTTGTCGAGGTACTAAACGCAACCAAGCGGACCTCGGCCATCACTCGCGCGGCTGCTCATCTCACGGTTGATCCTCGGCTTTTGGTTCTCGGCACTCTGCTCTCGCACGGGGCCCAAAAGGGCTGCCGCTGTTGTTCGGGCCGCTAACCGAAGGCCGACGAGGGTGCCGCTGCTCGAGAAAGAAGCCGACAGGGAGTGTTGCGACTGTTCGAGCCTGACCGAAGGCCGACGGGTGTGCCGCTGCTCACTGGGAGGTGCTGTTGTGAACGAACAGAAGCTCCTTGGTTGTCGGTTGTTCTTCTCAGTCAAGGTCTTCGGCTCTTGAACGTGATCGCTGCTTCTTGCTGGGAATCTGGTCATCGGTAGTGCTCGGACCTTCTCAGCAGTGGACAGAACTCGCCTCCCCGTGAATGGTTCATCCTCGCCGCTGGTGTGGCTCGACCCGCCGTGAAGGGTCAGCCCTCACTGCTCCTCTACTCGCCGGGAGTGAGGTTCGCGAAGGTCGAAGTCCCGTCGGAGATCAAAGGTCGCCGCTCTCTGAAAATTCGCCGGAAATCAGGTGGCCTTCGACTCGCCGCTGAATCGTCGGCTCACGTCAGCCACCGATAACCAAGCTTCTTCTGTTGTCGTGGTTTGCCTGCCCCACTTCGCCATTCGCCACAATTGAGGGTCGTCGGGACTGTCTGCTCTTGGCCGTAAATCGCATCTCTTGGTCGGAACCCAGTGCTCGTCGGTCTGCCGTGAACACACAGATCTCTCAGGCGCTGGAAATAGGAGTTTATACCAAGTGTTGCTTGGTCGAGGGATTTGAGATCGGGAAAAGTCTAGAGGCGGCTGAGATCTTCTGTGGTTTAAAATAAAGGGTGAATTAAGGTTCTTCTTTGGTGGTGACGTGAGGGAGAAGGCCGGATTTCAAGGTGATGATGTTGGGGTTATGGAGACATGGTCAGCGAGCTGAAAATGAGGAGGTGAGAAATGGGGTTGTTCGTTCGGGGAAGATGACCAAAAATTCTCTTGACTTAAACAATCAGTAGGCCTAGATTTGGGCCATAAAAATGAAATCTGTTTGGGCTTGTGCAAGGAAAGCTTGGGCTCAATTAATTCAATAAGGATCACTATAAATTCTTGGAAAGCTTAGGAAATAAATTGGACACAACAACCTAGCCACATAAATACACATAGGCATATAAACGTAAAAGACACTTAGTACACTTAAACAAAATTCAAAATAATTACTTAAGTACATAAAAGAAAATTAGGCACGAAATTCAGTTAAAGAAAATAAATAAATGAACAATTAGTACCCTTAGGAAAAATAATAACAATTTAAGCACTTAGACAAACAACAAGATCAATAAACCAACAAGACTAATTAAGAAGACGAGGACATCTCCTTAAGCTATATTTTTGGTTGGGTAACATTATTGGGAAAATTAAATAGACAAGGACATCTACTTAATTCTCATTTCGATTATTGAGAAAATTGTCAGAGCAATACAAAAAGGATAAAAGCAACCTTATAAATAATATCTGATAAATAGAATATTCAGAGTAATTCTATAAATCGAACGGGGTGCTACAATCTATCCTCCTTAATATATTTCCGTCCTCGGAAATACGAAGAACACGCATCTAAAGAAAAACGATAGACTCAAACGGGAATTTTCAATAATGGGATCTGGGTATCTCCTCTGGAATCCGAATCCGCACGCATGAGTCATATCGCCCTATACTCGAAAAGCATACACTCACATACAGGACCCAAATCCGATTCGCCCTGTGCTCATATGTTTACCTTCTTGCCTGGGAGGGTGATCAGTCCTGTCTGAGCTCAGGCGCACATGCTCTTGCAAGGGACCCAGTCCGGCTTGGCCTATACTCATGAGTATCAACAATTAACTCCATACCTAACAACACACAAGACCTCAACATGTCGTTCGGTGTATTGCCAGCGTACTCCGACTATCTCACCAATAAGGTGGACACATGATGCCAAGTTTCGGTCTCGTATCCGATTCATACTCATAACTAGCTCACGATTTATCACGAACCGTGTGTCTCCATCAGAGACTGTGGCACGGTACCACACACATACAACACAACACTATCATGCTCATACTTGCAATATATCGATTCCACGAGTCGAACGCAGCCCTTTTGTGCGAACATAGGGCTTGGCAAAAAGCAACATGACATTCACAATTCGCCAACTTGAGAAACTCTTAAGTAAAGCATAGGAACTAGCCGACTACACTCCTCCATCAGAAGTCATCGATTAAGGTTTTATATATATGTAGTGGGACTTGGAGTTCTCGGTTCAAGGCTCACAAGAAAAGGTTTAAATAGGCTAACTAAAAGGTCCGGCATTATATGGTTTGAACGGCTCAGGAAATACATCGATGGTTGGCCGTATACGCTGGACTAAAGAGTTCATGCGTTCGATGGTGGAGGCTGCAGTTCACATGCGAGTCAACGGTCGGCCGCGCGCAAGCCTCACGTCTCTCAGCACGATTGTGGGTGCTCGGCCACCACTTCGCGTGGCTACACCCAGCCAGGGTCGGCTTTTGGTCAAAGGTTCCACAAAAATTTACAATTCAAGGTAATCCAAAAGGAAAATTTCGAAAATTTTGGGTTCAACAAAACAATCTATATCTCAGGCATTTCACAATATTCAAAAGTTCAAGGGTTTCAAAAATAGCAAGGTGCAAGTCCGAGTTCCAAGTCCACTTCATTTCCAAACGACACATAATGTTGCAACACGTGATCACAACAAGAACAATTGTTGCAAGGGGTCGCAATAGTCCAGAGACCACAAAAGATTTCTCCCGGAACTCGTGAGGAGTAGAAGAACGAGAGTATCTACGATGGCAAAAAATCATAACCAAGACGGGTCTGCACTTCACAATGTGCTTGCTTCGGACTTGACTATCCTCCTTAAAAGATTTCTGCATAATCTTTTAAGGTGGAAAGAAACACTCCTCGGGGTTGAACAACGACATAAATAAGGCATCCAGACTCTACTCCTAGTTTGCATTCGACTGGGTTCTAATACGCATCTAATGGTCCTATCTGCTCCCATAATTTAAGCCTTCTCCTTTCGAGATGACATTGCGAATGGTCCTCTCTTGAGAACAACAAGTCGTATAGCAAAAGCACTGCTAGGAACAAAATTTAACTCGATAACATTATATCGAATTTCCAAACAAACAATTTCTCAAGTCGGAACTTAACTCTATACCGCTAGAGTTCAAGTTCAAACAACTAAGTTCACACTCATCCAGAGTTCAAGAACGTTTAAAATCATGAGGACAAATTCCTAAGCCCCGATTTTATATCAATATTCAATAAGCATATCACAGAAAGCAAAAAAATTATTCAAGTACTCATACCTGAGCTGGCGCGGTACGACGAGAGCGAGTGGTCATAACACAATGTCAAGCATATATTCACATAATCAAATTTTCGTAATTTAGACCAGTCTACAGAAACGCAGACTGGCTCTGATACCAAACTGTAACGCCCCACTTTTATTTAACAAAAATCAGAATAAATTTTTCAAAATTTATTTCAAAATACTTGGCGGCGCTACTAATTGAAAAACCATTTTCCATAACATCATAAACATAACTCCCAAACGGGTTCATAAATCGAATCCACACTGAAACTGGGTTCAACAATAACATTAATCTCCCTAAAAACAGGTTTTCCACAAATGCATAAATACTAGAGAGTACACTCCCTATCAATAATATGGTAATCGTCATAAATCCAGAAATGCAGTAAACAATAATAAACAGTTCATAGCAGCGAAAATGAAACCAATAACATGACCACCACTCGCCCCCTCTGTCGTGCCCGCAATACTAACCTGCATCCATGAAGAGCAGGTGGGGATGAGCACAAAAAGAAATAGTAGTGCTCACCACTATGCAGTAAACATTAATCATAAATAAAACAAGTATTGTCACAACATGTATACGTAATTAATTAGTTATCCCAACCTCCTATCCCAAGTTCGTTCTCATGTGCACACCTATATCAATAGACTACTGCCGACTATATATCGAAAGCCACGGCCCTCGGCCTTCTGGTCTTACAACGAGTGTCCAGCCAGTAGCAGTCTCCCCCGAAGGCCCGGCCTCGCCATCGGACTTACATCGGGGTACTTATCGCTGACCGAGCACGGCCCTGGTCTCAAGCGACGTGTCCTTCACAAGGACATAACGAGGAGATTACCCCATTGGGGTTGTTCTATAGTTACGGGGATAACCGTTCGACGGCCGTTACAGCTCCCATCGAAGGATACATGTTGCACGTGCATACTTTGATCATACTACAAGTAAAACAATAATAACAATACTAACATTTACAGCAATAGCCAATTTTTCAAAACCCACCTAGAAATCGAGTAGGCAATAGCACAGAAGTTGAAGAACGTATGTCGAGGGCTCGACTCCTCAAACCTAAAAATTAGGGATTTAATTATTATTAGGGTTTTGATTCGGTTGATTAAGCCACACAACTAAATAATGCAGAAAGTGCAAGTAAAACACACAACACAAGCATTAGTACAACAATTTCAGCATCTAATTCTAAGACCACAAATATTAACACTTAATCTTAATTTAAACAATGTTATGAGCAACATCAATTTGCACAGCAAATAATTCCAATCAAGCAAACTACTAGTCATGATCACTTTAATGAAATCAAATTAATTCATTCGAAATTAATGAACAGTGCAATAAGATCAATGTTCATGCAATTATTTGACGGTCACATACACTATTCTAATAATTGCACTTTAGCGTTTCCGAATGCATACTCGCATTCTTTCCTACATTCTTTTCCTCCCACATTATAATAACTGGTATTAAAGGCTATAATATTATCATAGAAACAACAAAATAATCATTCAATAGCAAACAAAGAGCAACAACATGGTCACACTATCAGGCATACTAGCCTCATTTTTCCTTTCATTCTGTCCAATCCAATAACACATGACAGAAGACTTTAAAGCTGAACATGAACTTGATAGTATACTCATAATCATCATGTCTTATGACCTAATAAAATAGCAAACATAGCACATAAGGTTCAACAACATGGCAAAACATGAGGTTCAAATGAGCACGTAAACATATCTCATTTCTTTTCCAATTTCCCTAAAACAAAACATGCCATTAAACTGATTAAGGTTTTGTCCTTAAAGCACATTACCATTAGCTTAAACATATAACAGTGATTAGTCCAAATAAACTGATTCAAAAAGGTATCTAAATTCATTCCAACATCAGACCAAATTTGGCATAATAATCTCAATTTTCCAAGACTTGAAACCAATCACGAAACAAGAAACGAACAGAAAGTGAGGTCCCAAGATTCACCTCTCTTGTCGAGGTACTAAACGCAACCAAGCGGACCTCGGCCATCACTCGCGCGGCTGCTCATCTCACGGTTGATCCTCAGCTTTTGGTTTTCGGCACTCTGCTCTCGCACGGGGCCCAAAAGTTCTGCCGCTGTTGTTTGGGCCGCTAACTGAAGGCCGACGGGGGTGCCGCTGCTCGAGAAAGAAGCCGACAGGAAGTGTTGCGGTTGTTCGAGCCTGACCGAAGGTCGACGAGTGTGCCGCTGCTCACTGGGAGGTGTTGTTGTGAACGAACAGAAGCTCCTTGGCTGTCGGCTGTTCTTCTCGGTCAAGATCTTCGGCTCTTGAACATGATTGCTGCTTCTTGCTGGGAATCTGGTCATCGGTTGTGCTCGGACCTTCTCAGCAGCGGACAGAACTCGCCTCCCCGTGAATGGTTCATCCTTGCCGCTGGTGTGGCTCGACCCGCCGTGAAGGGTCAGCCCTCGCTGCTCCTCTACTCGCCGGGAGTGAGGCTCGCAAAGGTCGAAGTCCCGTCAGAGATTGAAGGTCGCCGCTCTCTAAAAATTTGCCAGAAATCAGGTGGCCTTCGACTCGCCGCTGATTCGTCGGCTCACGTCAGCCACCGGTAACCAAGCTTCTTCTGTTGTCGTGGTTTGCCTGCCCCACTTCGCCATTCGCCAAAATTGAGGGTCGTTGGGACTGCCTGCTCTTTGCCGTAAATCGCTTCTCTTGGTCAGAACCCGGTGCTCGTCGGTCCGCCGTGAACACACAGATCTCTTAGGCGCTGGAAATAGGAGCTTATACCCAGTTTTGCTTGGTCGAGGGATTTGAAATCGCGAAAAGTCCAAAGGCGGCTGAGGTCTTGCTGTGGTTTAAAATAAATGGTGAATTAGGGTTCTTCTTTGGTGGTGACGTGAGGGAGAAGGCCGGATTTCAAGGTGGCTGATTTATGAAATATAGTCATATTTTGTACGCCGTGGCAATAATAGCCACTATCTTAATGGATTGGTAATATTAGCCAACAACTTTCAAAATTTCGAGATTATTACCAAAATTCAACCAAATTCGACAGATAAATTGCAAAATATAGTTAGTATCTTTTTATGCAGTGACAACATTAGCCATCGAATTTGGTCGGACATGGATAATAACTCTCAAATTTTGAAAGTTGTTGGCTAATATTGCCAATTTGTAAAGATGATGATACAAGATACTGTCTATATTTTATCATTAAACATTTCAAGGTGATGATGTTGGGGTTATGGCGACGTGGTCAGCGAGCTGGAAATGAGGAGGCGAGAAATGGGGTTGTTCGTTCGGGGAAGATGACCAAAAATTCTCTTGACTTAAACAATCAATAGGCATAGATTTGGGCCATAAAAATGAAATCTGTTTGGGCTTGTGCAAGGAAAGCTTGGGCTCAATTAATTCAATAAGGATCACTATAAATTCTTGGAAAGCTTAGGAAAGAAATTGGACACAACAACCTAGCCACATAAATACACATAGGCACATAAACGTAAAAGACACTTAGTACACTCAAACAAAATTCAAAATAATTACTTAAGTACATAAAAGAAAATTAGGCACGAAATTCAGTTAAAGAAAATAAATAAATGAACAATTAGTACCCTTAGGAAAAATAATAACTATTTAAGCACTTAGACAAACAACAAGATCATAAACCAACAAGACTAATTAAGAAGACGAGGACATCTCCTTAAGCTATATTTTCGGTTGGGTAACATTATTGGAAAAATTAAATAGACGAGGACATCTACTTAATTCCCATTTCGATTATTGAGAAAATTGTCGAGCAATACAAAAAGGATAAAGCAATGCCATCCGATTAATAAAATAAAATAAATATAACCTTATAAATAATATCCGATAAATAGACTATTCCGAGAAATTCTATAAATCGAACGGGGCGCTACAATGATGGCAGTAGATCAAACAAGACACAAGATGATAGTTCATTGTAAGACTGCGAAAGATGCCTGGCGGGTTCAACAGCGTCAATTCGAAGGTTCAACAACTATCAAAGCATCTAGAATTCAACGGGTAACTCTTGAATTTGATGAGATCAAAATGAGGGATGAAGAGACAATTGACGTATACTAGCCAGATTCTATGATCTGGTGAATCAATGTATGATGCTTGGAGAAGAAATTTCTGAGAAGCGTCAAGTACAAAAGATTATGAGAACCGTCGTTCCCCGGTTTAGAGAGAAAATTACAGCTCTTGAGAGTTTCCAAAGAGTGGCATCTCTGGATGTTGATGAACTACTCGGAGAGCTCAGGACGTTTGAAATCAACAATAACTATGACAAAGTCAAAGGTAAGGGTTTATCTCTCAAAGCTGCTGTAGTCGAGGAAAGAGAAGAAAGCGATGACGATGAAGGTCCATTGGCAGACGATAGTGAGCTGAAAGAAGCACTGGCTCTAATTGCGCGAAACTATGGGAAGTTGAGTTAGAGGTTGTACAAGAATAAATTTGCTGGAAAAAAGGGCAACAGTTTCAGCAAGAATGTGGTGTAGGACAAGAAAAGTAGTATGCCACTCTCAAAACCCGATGCACAACGAGTTGAGAAGGATCAATGCAGGGAGTGTCGAGGCTTTGGACACTTTCAATATGAGTGTCCTAACCTTAAGAAGAAAAATAAGTCTCTGAAGGCAACCTGGGAAGATTCAGATGAAGAAGGCATAGACGAACCTCCTTCACTCACGAGTAACATGGCAATCCATTCCTCAGTCCAGAAATTCATGTGTCTCACCACTTCTCATGTTCCAACTAAGTTTAAAGAGAGTTCAAAAGAAACTGAAGCATCTGAAGATGAAGCAGATCTAAACGTGTGTGTAGATCCAGTACACTTACTTGCCATGGAAAAATGTGCTCAAGGATCTGAAGTCTTACAGAAGCATCAAAACGAAGTGTTTAGACTTTCAAGAGTAAACAGGGTGTTGAACGAACAAGCATCCTCTTCCACTATAGGTAATGATTGTGAATTGGATACTGCAAAGGCTCGAACCAACATCCTTGAGAGTAGTGTCAAACGTGCTAAGCAAGACGGATTGGAAAAGGCTCAGACCATTGAATGCTTGAAGACCGAACTATTTTCTACTCAGAAACTTCTTGCGGATCGAAACCAGGAAATCATGAAGCTAAAAACCGAAGCTGATCGACTGATGAACGAACATGCTAGCATGGAAAGTAGACTAAAAGCAAATATTGATGAGTTAAACCGCTGCTGAATTCGTTCAAAAACTGAACAAGGGAAAAGCAGATCTGAATGAAATCCTTTCCATAGGAAAACAATATGGTGATCTTACTGGAATAGGGTACACGGGGAAGGAGAACAATACTGACTCCTCAATTGGAACTTCAAGTACAAAACATACCGACCTTGGATTTAGGGACAAACCTGGAATTTGAGGTATGAACCTCCATGGAAAACATTCGAGAAACGTGTTTGACAGGTTTGTCAATAGCACTGTAAGTAAACTTCTCTCTCCAAAATTCCCTTTGAAGGTTCATTCACCTATGCAGGAACCTGTTCATAAAACTCATTATAACTTTGTCCCTATCTATCATTACTGTGGTGTAACTAGTAACATAAGACCCAAATGTTATAAATTGCATCATGATCTTTGTACATGTAATGTTAGATGTTGGAGTCAGTCTGGCATTCCTGTGAATGTTCATGGCAGAACCATCCCAAATAATTGCGCCAAAACTCATCAAGTATGGGTTGCTAAAAAATCCTTCAAGTGTTTTGCATCTGTTCTATCTCTCAGAACTTCCTTGAAAGGTAATTGGTATCTGGACAGTGGTCGCTCTAGACACATGATTGGTGAACCTTCATACCTAATGAATATTCAGGCAGGTTCAAGTGGAAAAGTCACTTTTGGTTACGGTGTGAGCAATAAGGTTATTGGAACAGGTTGTTTAAATTTGGGTGGGTTACGTAAATTAACTTATGTGTTAGTTTTTGATGAGTTAAAGGAAAATCTCTTGATTGTAAGTCAGCTCTGTGACCAAAGTATTAGTGTAAGTTTCTCATGTGATAAGTGCTATGTCAAAAACAGTGAAGGTTCTTGTGTACTTACAGGGTCTCGTTCAATCGATAACTGTTATCTTGTTGATTTTAATGAAAAATGTCTTTTCTCAAATGTGAGTGAACCTGAAATCTGGCATCAACGCTTGGGTCATATTGGATATTCTCATCTTTTCAAATTGACCAATGCAGGTGTATTCAGGGGCGTCCAAAAGATTGCTATGAAGGACCAGCCAATTTGCGAACCTTGTCAGCTAGGTAAACAAACATGGGCATCCCACAAGTCACTTAATCACACTGATTCTAAACAGAACCTAGAACTTCTTCACATGGATCTTATGGGCCATTCAGGTAGAGAGCTATCAAGGTAAAAAATATATTTTTGTGTGTGTTGATGATTTCTCTCGATATACCTGGGTTGATTTCTTACGTGAAAAGTCTGACACATTTACTACCTTTAAGTCACTTTGTTTGAAGGTTCAAACTAAGAAAGGCTTTCCAATAATAAGTAATCGAAGTGACCATGGAAGAGAATTTGAAAATTATGAGTTTGCAGAATTCTGTGATTCTCTTGGTATTTGTCATGAGTTCTCAGCTCCTAAAACTCCACAGCAAAATGGAGTTGTTGAAAGGAAGAATCGTACCCTACAAGAAATGGCCAGAGTTATGTTAAACTCCAAGAACATTTCTTCCAGATGGTGGGCTGAGGCAATCAATACAGCATGCTATCTGGTGAATCGAGTGTACCTTCGTCGAGGTATTGGTTTGACTTCGTATGAACTCCGGAAAGGTAAGAGTCCTAGCCTCAGTCACTTGCATATTTTTGGCTGTAAATGCTTTGTCTATAATGATCGTGTACAACTTGGGAAGCTCGATGCGAAATCGGATATTGGGTTATTTCTTTGTTACTCTAACAATAGTAGAGCGTACCATGTTTTCAACACAAGTATCTCCATTGTAATTGAGTCCATGAACGTAATCTTTGATGAAAAACAATCCCAAGTTGGTTCATCTGTGACTTTTAATCAGTTTGGAAATGGTGAGACAATGCATGATACTCATGATGTTAAGAGTTCTGTTGACAAGGAGACGGCTGAACCTTCGGTTGGGAATGCTGAAACGTTAACTGACTACATTGTCCCTGTTACTCAAGAAGGTTCAGTGCTACCTAAGCGTGATCCTCCCTTAAGGGTTCAGAAAGATCATCCATCCGAGCAAGTCATTGGTGACATCAACGAGAGAGTAACCAGAAACTTGAAGACGTCAGTCAAAGAACTTATGGGAGTTTCTCATTAGGCTTGCTACACCTCATTGATTGAACCCAATAATGCTGAAGAAGCTCTGAAAGATGAGTGTTGGATCTTAGCATGTATGAGAAACTGGAGCAGTTCACTAGAAACGATGTCTGGGAGTTGGTCCTTGAACCTTCATTGGGAAATTTTATCGGAACAAAGTGGATCTTCAAGAACAAAACTGATGAGTTCGGAAATGTGACACGCAACAAGGCGAGACTTGTTGCTCAAGGCTACACTCAGACTCAAGTGATTGATTTCTATGAAACCTTTGCCCCCGTTGCTAGACTTGAGTCGGTACGTATTTTTTTGGCTATTGCATGCTTAATGAAGTTCATTGTTTACTAGATGGACGTGAAGTCAGCTTTTTTTAACAGAATCTTGCACGAAGAGGCATACGTGAAGCAACATAAAGGATTCAGAGATCACAAAAACCCAAATCATGTCTTCAAACTCAAGAAAGCTCTATACGGACTTAAGCAAGCACCGCGAGCTTGGTATGAACGTCTCAACATGTATCTTCTGGAGAAGGGATTCAAAAGAGGGGGAGTTGATAAGACATTCTTCACTCTCCAAACAGATCAAGATCTGCTGGTGGTTTAGATTTATGTAGATGACATCATATTTGGTTTAACGTCCAAGAAGCTGGTCAATCACTTTGTCAAGCTGATGTCTTCTGAGTTCGAGATGAGTCTCGTCGGGGAACTTTCATACTTCCTTGGTCTTCAGGTAAAACAAGGTAAGGATGGTACTTTCTTGCATCAGAGTAAGTATGCAAAAAACCTTGTGAAAAAGTTTGGTCTTGAAAACTCTAAAACTCCTCAAACACCCATGGGCACGCATATAAAGGTGTCCAAGGACGATGAAGGTACATCTGTTGATCAAACGCTTTATTGGAGTATGATTGGTAGTCTCTTGTATCTCACTGCTAGTAGACCTGACATTTGCTTTAGTGTTGGGTTATGTGCTAGGTACCAGGCTGTCCCCAAGGAGTCACATATGAAGCCAGTCAAACATATCATCAAATATGTTGGCGGTACATCTGAGTATGTATTATTCTACTCTGCTGAGACGAACTTACATCTTGCAGGTTATTGCGACACTGACTGGGCTGGAAATCTTGATGATAAAAAAAGCACCTATGGTGGATGCTTTTATATAGGCTCAAACTTGGTGTCCTGGTTTTGTAAGAAGCAAAACTGCATCTCCCTTTCTACTGCTGAAGTCGAGTACATTGCAGCAGGAAGCTGTTGTTCACAGTTGGTTGGATGAAGCAAATTTTGTCCGAGTATGGTATGAACGTTCATTCGACTCAACTTTTCTGTGACAAAACTCGTGCAATAAATATTTCAAAAAATCCCGTCCAACATTCTCGTACCAAGCATATTGACATTCTCTATCATTTTATTCGTAATATGGTAGAAGATGGGATTATTGTGTTGGATCATGTACCTACAGATGGTCAGCTTGCTGATATTTTTAGAAAAGCTCTTGATTCAAAACAATTTTTGTCTGTGAGAAAATCTTTAGGAATGTGTGCCATATAATATATATGCATTGTGTCAGTTGCATTTCTATACATATGTATCGTGTTTATTACATATAGAATCTGGTCATTTTAGGCATTATAGAATGTAGGTTCATCCCTGGAATTTTTCTCTGATCGATTATTGTTGAGTTTGTTGATTGGTGGCCTGTGAATTCTAACTGGTCAGTTTGTAAGGGCTCGTCATGATGATCATTTTAATATACTTGTAAGAACTGCTCTCGTGAAAATAGGCATCGGGCAACTATCACAGGAGGTATTTCCTTGATCACCTGTGAAACGAGTTACGTGCTTAACAATAATCACGGTGTGATAGATACTGATACACATTCTAAGTATGAACGTTCTCTGGTAAATAAGGTTGGCCATCCTAATACCTTCTCAGCTTGTTCAAAATTAAAACTTTTTGCGGGATGATTCACACCTGAAGTAATGGGGCTTGACATTGGCGTATAGTTGATGTTAGTAAGTGAATTGGTGTAGAAGTTCATAGAACGGAGTAAGTTCATCATTAGTATTGGGGCTGAATTGCGAACGAAAATTTCATTTTTTGCTAAGAGAAAGTGATGAATGAACTTATATCAATTCCTTGTTTTATAAAAGTGGAGTAATAAGGGCTGAGTTGTGTTCAAAGAGAATTTATTTTTCCCATCCTTGATAGTGTCGAGCTTGTTTTAAATTGATTTGGAAAATTTGTGGGTTAATCAATTAATAGATTTTTTCAGTATTGTGTGAATTGAGAATTCTAGGGTATTGTGTGATAAGTATTTTATTTAGGCATGTGCATCAGGATTTTCTTTGTGTCATGTATTGTTTCGCTCTTGTGCATAAATTATTTTTGGTACGTGATTTGATAATATTCTCGTCTGAAACTTCATGCAGTATATATATGGTAACCTTGTTGCAAAACTTGGTAACAAATTTTTTTGTTTTGGAGGGAACGATTATTAGTATTTTGCACTAAGTAGTTGTCAATTTTTGAATTTCAAAATTGCTGAGTCGAACCGTCTTCAATCATATCACCTCGGTAACTGAAACTGCAATTTCCTATATCAATCATACCACCTTTTGCATCTCTCTCATATCAATTTCAATCTCTTATTTTTGTTATCTCTCTCAACCTCTCTAACCTTCCATCTCAGAAGTATAACCCTAATTCAACCATGACTAAATCCAAGCAAGGTACAGGAAAGTCGAAGAAAAATGTTCCTCCTCCATCTCGGCGCTCAACTTGTCAAAGCCAAAGTTCTGAAACTCCACCAGATCCAAATCCATCAACCATGGCAATCGAGGACATTCAACTTCCTGCTAAGTCCACAACTAGGGTTTCTCCAAGCCCTAAAAATCCTCAACGACGAAGGTTTCTCAACCTGAAGTTGGCGAACCCAGCGAAAAAGGAGACAAAGATTCTCCCTCTGTCATCAAATCTTCAAAGAAGCGCAAGAAGGTCCCCGCACATGCGGCACCAAAAGCCAAAAAGGCAAAAAAGGTCGTTCATCTGCCTGAACCTGCTGCTGGTACTCCTTCTCTCACGAAATCTGGAGGAGAGTCCTCTCCGGATTCTGATGCTGATTCTGTTGAAAAGGAGGTTGCCAACTATGTTGCTAAACCTGAGATATCAGACAGCAAAAATGCTGCGAAAGAGGAACTCTCTCCTCCTGAGAAATAAAAAGTCGTTAATGAGGTCGAGGGTGATGGTCCAGACAGTCCTCTTACAGTTGGTAATGCTTTCTCCCGTCAGTTTTATTCTCCTTTGGCTGAAACTTGTTTTTCTACCTTTTCTCAAATGAAGTTCCGTCCTGAGAGGACAATTGTCAGCGAACATTTTGAACAACTTGGTTTACTTGAACTTTTGAAAAAAGTGGGTCTTGAGGATTCAGTCACGTCTGTTGGGAAGTATTCCTCGGCTTGTTGCTGAATTTTATTCGAACTTGACTACTTATGAATCTGATCCGTCCTCAATGAAGTTTCAGAAGGTGTTTGTGCGTAATAGTGTGATTGATTTCTCTCCGTCTGTGGTGAGCTCTATACTTGGTTTAGCTGAAGGTTCCTCTCTTGGACCTCTGACTGATAATCTTGATGAAGTTGCTCGCACTCTGACTGGTGGACAACTTACCACATGGCTTGCTCCAGGAATCTTTATGAAAAGTCTACCTCCGTCTGCGAATGCTCTACAGAAGATAGTGTTGGGTTCGTCTGTAACGTACGAGCTATACGCAGCGGAATTTAAAATTTTTTAAAACATGTATTTAACAATTAAATACATAACTCGTACATACATATGTCGAATAAACAGATCGTCATCTTTAAAAACATGTAATAATACAAATTTTGATTTATTATAAGTAATTTCGAAAATTACCTTAGTTCTTGAACTCCTTCAAAATCGATGATGATTGAGGAAATCAATTCCCGGTTTGATAACGTCAACTCCTTCATGCTACTCGCTTTAGGAATCCAAACGTCTTCCCTCTAATCGTATCCACCTTTTGAAGTCCGGTTTCGACAATAGTTCCTCCGCTAGTAGAAACTACTCAGTTTTTCAATAAGTATGGAATATATATATTTATAAGGAAATTTTCAAGAACTATTTCTTGATATATCACTCAACTCTTTGAATGTATTTTCTCTTGGAAAAAATCTTGCTCAAGACTCAGCAAATTTTGTGCAAACATTTTGCACCTATTTATACTAAACATTTTAGCATAAAATAATCAATATTTGATAATTAATTATTTTTAAATAAAATCAGATTTTATTTAAAAATTCATACCAAATATTGACTTTTAATAAATAATGTGGAGTGGTTTATAACCACCATCAACTACCATTATTTTGTCTCTCAATTATTTGAATCTTTAATCATATTAAAGATAAAATAATAAAATAATAATTCTTGAAAACATTTTTTAAGACTTTATTATTTTAATATTTTCTTCCAATTTCCTTATTTAATAATCATATTATTATTTGGATTTGAAATTTAAAATCCAATTTTAAATTCCAACTATTAATTAGATATTTCATTAATTACTAAATTAATATCCAAAATCCAATTAATCAATCCAATTGATTAATTTAATATATTCCTTTAATTGACATCTAATCAAATTAGATTTGTCAATTAATTCTAACTCTTTAGAATTACTATTTGAATTTTACCTTCATTCAAAAATTGGTGTGACCTTTTAGGTTCACAATTAATACTAGTAGTGGGTTTACAACTCTTTGTAATTTGAGTTATTCATATTAACTCTTATTCTTGAATTAACTCTTTAATTCAAGAACCCACATATCATGGGAACATCTAGCAAGTAGCATGAATCTAGTATTAAGTGAATAGCGAGTAAACCTATTTCGATTACAATTCCATACATGTAAAATCCTTTCGACATCCAATTTCCCGATTAAATCTTTGGGTATGATTTTGTCGAAACCCAAATTGATTTAATAACTATAATTCCATTTCAAGTTTAGTAATTCGTTTATGAATCTCTATTCATCCCGCCTTGGCCAAGGACTTTGAATTACTAACTACGAAACACATAGGAAATTCACTTATCTTCATAAGTGTCGAATCCTTTATTGGCCACTAACAAACTTCCATACATATTAACATAATACCCAAAATATCCCTTTATACGATTGTGCTAGCAACCAAAAAAATAAATCAAAGTAGAATGTAATATGCACAAAGTTACCATTGTGCCTCAAGTCTAAAGACCAATCATGTACTATTGTAACATGAAAATACTTTTTCGACAAGACAAATCTTTCATTAAGTATTCTCATACGGTCATGTTCAGTGAACTTATTCTCTAACAAGCACTCACATATATGTACTTGCGTCCCACGCTAATGTTGATGGAATGCAACATTCTTGTCCAACAAGCATACATACTATGTGCAATTCTTTTATGGATTATTCGATATCCCATCTCGAAATATCCATCGAATTGGAACTTTATTTAAGATCACTGCTTTCAAGGTATGTTCCATGATCACCATCTCTATGTGCAACCATACCTTATAACATATGTGATCTAGGGATTTTATCTTAAGTGCAATTATATGATAAATGCTTACTCTTAAGATAAAGTAATGCCTTTTAATTAATATAATTCCAATAGATTGTATTTACAAGTAGAATACGTCCAATCAGATTGGAACGCCGGGTATACTACTCTAACAGATAGGAGTGTCAAAACTGGACTCATACCACTCACAAGCAGTTTGTTACTTTGACACAAGCTCGTGTTATCTACCGTGTTCTGAATGGCATCCCATTTGATGTTGGTTCTGTGATCTTTGATGCTATTGTAGGCTTTCCAGAAATCTCTAAGCCTCATAAGTTGTTGTTATATCCATCTACTATATGTGAAATTCTCTTCAAGGCTGGTGTGAAACTAGATCCTCGAATTGGTGATAATTATGCCCTTGTTAACAAACCTCTTATCGTTGTCGATGTTAAGATTTTTCCTCCTCGTCCTTCCCTTGTTAAGGCCTCTGATGTACCTTCACAGCTTCGCGGTTTTTTAAATCAGCAAGTAGCAGTTCCCGCGGGACTTAAAAAGAAATTGGCTGATCAACGAAGGTACTACAAGGAAGTTCTGGGTGCCTTGAGGTCTCGTGCCCCTTTGGTTTCTAAATCGAAAATGGGGGAGAAAAAGAAGGATGATGTTGTGATTGTTGCAAAAAAGAAAGCTCTTGCTAAGGGGGAGAAGAAAACAATGGCTGCTGAAGGAAAGAAGAAAAAGGTGGTTGTTGCTGCTGCTACTCAAAAAGGGAAAGAAAAAGTTATTCCTGCCAAGGACAAAGGGAAAGGAGAAGGCGGTGGAAGAAGATGAAAGTTCTGATGAAGAAGAGGATGAAGAAGTTGGGTCTGATGCGGAAAATGAGGAAGAGGAAGCAGACTCAAAGGAAGAGACTGAGGATGGTACTGAAGAAGGTTCATGGGAGGAATCTGATGAGGATATGTAATTAATCATGCGGGTTCAAAGAAATGGTTTTTGATTTATCTGCCAAAGGGGGAGATTGTAAGTTCTGGTTATTGGCAGTAAATCGATGAACCTTCTGATGATCAAGAACAGAGTTCAGAAATATGCGGGAGTATTTAAGGGAAGTTTATTTTTGGTATAAATTAGACCGGCTTTTATATAAGTCAAATTGACTAATTATTTGTATTGATATCTTGGTAGGTTGATAAGATTGAAGGCAAGATTCTCTTTCCATAATCAAAGAAGAAGAAGATCACGAGATTCACCTTCCTTATGCGTATATGTCTTGGGAGTAAAGACTTACCAAAGGATGCTGAAGATAAAATGAGAACGAGACCAGAGTTGAGGACGACTTTTGAAGCTGAATTTTTGAGTTTTATGTTTTTCTTTTTCCTTGAGTGAAAAAAGTGAGATATTCATAATATATTCTTTTGTAACAGAATGTTCAGAGGTTCATCCTGATCTAGTTTGAGAGATTCGAACTAGGAAATCCACAAGGAAGTTCTAGTCAGATAAGTAGTTGTGTGAATCATTATTCAACTAGAGTGTAGAGGGAATCTATACTGTAAATCCTTGAATGATGTATGAGTTGTTCACATTAATGAAAGAAATCTGAAGGGAGAGTGGGACGCTCTCCTAAAGGTTCAGTTCTTAGTGAAAACTGCTTCCGCAAATGTTTAAATCTTCGTTATTGTTTGTTTGTTCTATTTACGTGCAACTCTGGATACTGGGTATACAAGTATCAAATTTCAATTGACAATAGAAGAAATCCACTTATTAAAAAAAATAACAATGTTCAAGCTCAATCTTAGATAAAATGTTTATTAAGAGTTAAGGTATATAGAAAATATGGTTTAATGTGAAATTGATTGACAATAGAAGAAATACACTTATTAAAAGATATAACAATGTTCAAGCTCAATCTTAGATAAAATGTTTATAAGGAGTTAAGTTATATAGATAAATATTGTTTAATGTGAAATTGATTGACAATAGAAGAAAGCCACTTATTAAAAAATATTACAATGTTCAAGCACAATTTTAGATAAAATATTTATTAGGAGTTAAGGTATATAGATAAATATGATTTAATGTGAAATTGATTGACAATAGAAGAAATCCGAGGAGAAGTATACAATCCATAAAAAAGTACGAGCAAGCTCACTCATTGTACGGTAAATCAGCACAAAGAGCCACTTATTAAAAATTATAACAATGTTCAAGCTCAATCTTAGATAAAATGTTTATTAGGAGTTAAGGTATATAGATAAATATGGTTTAATGTGAAATTGATTGACAATAGAAGAAATCCACTTATTAAAAAAAATATAACAATGTTCAAGCTCAATCTTAGAGAAAATGTTTATTAGGAGTTAAGGTATATAGATAAATATGGTTTAATGTGAAATTGATTGACAATAGAAGAAAGTCACTTATTAAAAAATATAACAATGTTCAAGCTCAATCTTAGATAAAATGTTTATTAAGAGTTAAGGTATATAGATAAATATGGTTTAATGTGGAATTGATTGACGATAGAAGAAAGCCACTTATTAAAAAATATAACAATGGTCATTTTATACATTATGAACGATAATTTAGAGGATAGACTATTATATCATAAGATATAAAATCAAGTATTGGTTTAGGGTTTAGGGTTTAGGGTCATTTTAGGGATATATACGATGGGGGTATGCGATTTCGTATACCTCCTTCGCATTTCTACAAGAAAGTTTATTTGTTATTTCTTTCATTTTTCAGTTATGCGAATTTCCACATATTGCTCGCGTACCCCATTTGCACTTCTACTCTAAAAGTTTATTTTTTATTTCTTTCATCTTTCAGTTATGCGAATTGCTGCATATTGCTCGCATACCCCCTTCGCACTTCTACTCGAAAGTTTTATTTTATTTTTTTCTTTCCTCTTTCAGTTATGCGAATTTCTGCATGTTGCTCGCATACCCCATTCGCACTTCTACTCAATTTTTATTTTTATTTTTTTTAAATTCTCTATTCTGCGACATACAAAATTGCGATATACAAACGTCGCATATTATTCGCCGAGTTGGTGCATAATAAATTTTTTGAAATTTTGAAACCGCTGAAAGTTGGAATAATGGAACGTTACGGCTGATTTCGAGGCGTCTCTTTCCGCTTTTCGAAACGTTGTTTCCTCCGTCTACATAAAGCGTGTAATCTTCGATCCTTATCTCATGCCCCTTCTCTTTCTTCCCCTCAGGCCCTAGAACTCTTTGGTAATGGTCCTCCGTTTTTCCCTTCTCTTGTATATGAGAAACAGTTCACCGGAGATAAACCAAAATTACAAAAATTCTTTCTTTCGACCCGTGAGGCAATTCTTTACGATTACTGTGTCCGAGTTGAGAACTCCTATATAGCGCCCCACTTTTATTTAGCGAAATTCAGAATTAATTTATCAAAATTTATTTCATAATACTTGAGGCGCTACTCATTTCCAAAACCATTTCCAATCATATCATAAATAAACTCCCAAATGGGTTCAATAATCGAATCAACACCCAAACCAGGTTCAATAATAACATAAATCTCCCAAAAATTGGATTTTCACAAATGCATAAATGCTAGGGAATACACTCCCTATCAATAATTTGGAAATCAACATAAATCAAGAAATGCAATAAATAATACTAAGAAGTTCTAAGCAGCGGAAATAAAATCAATTACATGACCACCACTCAACTCCTCTTGTTGTGCCAGCAAATACTAACCTGCATCCATGAAGAGCATGTGGGAATGAGCACAAAGGAAACAATAGTGCTCACCACTATGCAATAAATGTTAATCATAAGATAAAGCAATACTCGTAAGATAAGTCAGGTATGGTCGCAGCATGTTTACAAATCAATCAACTATCCCATGTCCTATCCAGAGTTCTTACTCGTGTGCACACCTAACCATAGACTACTGAATGACCTTACAATGAATGCCCCTCAATGCGGCCTTACATCGAATCCCATACTAGTAGGAGTGAATGCCGAATGCCCCTCAATGTGACCTTACAACGACACCGTACCGAATGTCACTCAATGTGGCCTTACAACGATACCATACTGAATGCCCCTCAATGTGGCCTTACAACGATATGAGGAAACTGCCTATACAAGAAAACTTCATAGTCGGGGATAACCATTCAACGGCAGATGCAGCTCACATCGAAGGCTACATATTTCACATACATACATTGATCATACCATAAGCGGTCATTTATAACATTTAAAGCATAGCAATTTTATAAATAAACCCACCTGGAATCGGTTGATAAAGAAAATTAACCAGAAGTCGCAGGTGGTTGAGAAACTACTTGTCAGACACCTACATAAGTCAAGACAGTCCCATAAGCAACTATCTCGACTCTTACACAGATAACGAGAATTATACTTAGTCGAATAACATTGACTAAGAAACTCGTGGAAGTTGTGAAGTTGGAACATTAAGACGACTCCTAGACTCGACCAACCAATTAAATAATCTTATAAAAGCAGGCAATGAAAGTTTGACACAAAAACGGGGTCAACAGGTCAAGCAATTGCCAACAAAGCCAAAAACGATTAAAAAAGACTAGTTCAAAATCAATAGAATGGGAGCACAAGGGGTTAGGCTTGGACTTCCCAATTCAAATTTTTACAGCATATAAATGGCTGAAAATCACACATTTTAACCAAAGGAAAACCCCTAGACATACTCCTGACCATTTTAAATAATTCAAGCAAAAACTAACCAGAAATCAAATTAAATTAATTAAAATAGCTAAAGTTTGAATTTGAGTTTGAAATTTTTAAAGAAGCAATATCACATGAAGAACAGAAACATATCCCAAAATTAGCCATTTTAGATAGGAACTCGATTTTATATGAATTTATTAATATACAGTCCATAAATAGTTTTTGAGTTTTGGCAAGGCTACAAGCCATATAAAAATCTCATATTATAACCACAAGTAATACAACAGAAACATTACAACATATCTAAAATTCAGAATTGTTAAAGTAATACACGAATTATAGTAATTTGAGCAAAAATGGGCTGCAGTACGATTTTAAAAAATGCATAACTTACAATTTACACAACAAAACGACACAAGGCCAAAGCCGTTACGTCAAGGACATTTTTAAGTACAAAATTCCACAGCACTTCCACGGGAAATAACACATTAACCTCAGCTCGACAATTTTTCAAAGTGACGACAATCACTTTGATATCCAATGGTAATTATATATATCAAAATTCACACGAACATATTACTAACGCATATAACCAATTCGAATATCACACATTCAACAATTATCACGTAGTTTATCATAACAACAAAAGTTAACATATGCTAATAGGTTCGAAAACTACTACAGTTAATTCCTCCACAATTCCTAAAATAATAAAATCAAGAACATAAACATATATAGCCAAATCGAGTGGGATAAGAAGCTCGGGACCGCTCTCGGGATGGGGGTCACGAAAATGGCGAGCCGAGAATGAAATGGACTACCCGAGGAGGCTCGACAACATCGTTTGGCTCGTCGACGGAGCTCGGATCTCGGGATAGCGGCCACGGGGTGCTAGCGGCAATGGAGCATGACCGGCGGTGCCTGTTATGCGCGTGCTGGTCAACGTCGGATGAAGGAACTCGCCATTGGATTACTCACGATGATCGGGATGACACCGAAAGCAATCGCTAATGGACCGGCGATGGACGATGGGGTGAAGCTCGCTGGTTCTCGCGCGCAGAGGGGGTGCCTTTGATGACGGAGGCCAGGCACACGAAGGAGTAGCGGCACGCTCTGAAGATGATGGTCGGAAGTCGGGACTAGGGCAGCAATGAAGGGATAGCGGCCTGGTGGCAAGAGAGAAAAACGATGATGGTGGTACTGTGAATTCCTTTCTGCTTCTTGCGTGAGTGATGGCGATGGGTGATGATGGCCTGAACGGCGGCCTGCTAGAGCAGATGCGATGAACCATGATGATGGTGATTGACTGCTATTGCGACGGGAGAAAGGTGCGACGCGATGATGATGATGATGGAGGTGTTGCGGGGTACGAACGACAAAAAAAACGAGAGAAGAGATTCTCTGTTCTGCTTTTGCGACGCTGGTCTGTCGGGAGATAACTGTTAGGTTCGATATACCCGTACGGAACAAATAATGCAGCGGAATTTAAAAATT
>CACSLK010000749.1:47959-59261 GCA_902706635.1 Striga hermonthica
CACTTCTACTCGAAAGTGTATTTTTTATTTATTTTTTTTATTTCTTTCATCTTTCAGTTAGTTCAGTTATGCGATGGGGTATGCGAATTACCGCATATTACTCGCATACCAACTTCGCACTTCTACACGAAAATTTATTTTTTATTTCTTTCATCTTTCTGTTATTTCTGTTATGCGATGGGGTATGCAAATTCCGCATATTGCTCGCATACCCCCTTCGCGCTTCTACTCGAAAGTTTATTTTNGCAAAAAAAAAAAAAAAAGTATTACATGAATCATTAAAGAACTGGGTTGTAATTGTTTCTGGTTTTGTACTAAACTGAAAAATTTGTCGAGCAATTTTGCTCCTCATTTCCGCAGCCCACTGCTTGTTAGACTTGTTAAGAGTGATATAGCCATACTGTCGTATAACGGTTCAATACCATCGCGGTTTAGAGATTACCGAGTCGACTTACGCGAAGTCGACTCTGTCCGCAGATTCTTTATGGTATCTCCGGTTAAGGGTCCAGGCATTTCTCCCAGTCGACTTCCACATGTCGACTAGCATAAGTGGATTTCCTCTGGGAAGACGGTCAAGCGCGTCAGGATCTACTAACAATTGAATATGACCCAGTCGACTCGAGTTGATATCCCGAGTCGACTGAGGAAGTTTTGAAGCTCATAGATCTCGACGAATCCAATACACTTCAACATATCGAAGAAAAGTTGTTAAGGATAAGAAGGAAGCTATCAAAGATAAGGAAGAATCTAGATGCTGACTAGGAAGTGGACGGAATGCGAACCGACCAGGGTATTTTGGACATTTCCAATAAGTCGGCCAGGGCATTTTGGGGACTTCAGGTAAATGTTTTACTTCTATATAAAGGAGCTGAGGTAACTCCAAAGCCCTAACTCCCATCCATTCTACATTCTTCTCTATTACTGCTGCTGCTCTCTCAGAGCAGCTCTCTTCATCTCTTTCACATACTGACTTGAGCGTCGGAAGCTCTACACCGGAAACCCCTCCGGCGTTGAGTTCTTGCAGGTGTTCTCGCGGTTCAACAGCGGTTTGGAAGCCATCAAGACAGATCTGAGCTCATTCTCATCGGTTCGTTCCGGATCTGAGCGAATTTCCGTCGGTTCACTCCAGATCTGAGAAGAAACCCATCATTTTGGCGCCGTCTGTGGGGAGTTCTTGAAGGAATTAAGAGATTTACACCTAGCTTTGGTCTGTCTCCGATGGCTGAGAAGGAAGGATTGTAGAAAAACTTGAATGAAGACTTCAGGGCAACGTGGACTGATAAGCGACCTCCGCCGATTCCCAGCCCCAGACCACCGCTCCAAGTGTTTGGTTTCCCACCGTTTGGGGCACACGCGCCGTCAGGAGGACGTATGGGGTGGAGATGCCTATTACCCCACCCGGAGTCAAGATCCCGGTTCTTACTTTGGGAGGGACCAGCCACGTGAAAAGCATGAGCGTAGAAGTCAATGGTCAGGTATCAACCGAGACGTCTCTAAGTCTGGGAAGGCAGCCTGGATCACTCGAGCAGAAGAAGCGACTACCGCCTCAAGTCGAAGAGCAAATGTTGACCATGACAAGGAGCGAGATGCAGAGAATGATCGCAGAAGCTGTAGCGGCCCAAATCAAACAGACACAAGTCGAGAAACCTAGGGTCGAACAACCCAGGATCGAGCAAGCTAGGGTCAAGTAGCCTCAAAATGAACAACAACCCCCTGAACGCGAACAGCAAGCGCAGTCGCACGAAAGGCAGAACAGGAGGGCAGATGAAGATCAGCCCACTGTCAGGACCGTTAATCCACAAGCAAAAAACGACACCCTGGAATAGTTGCTAGCTCAGGTGCGAGACTTGCAGACTCGAGTGGAAGGGAGGAAAACATGAAGCTCGAGGGGACACCCTTTTTCACAGCATATTCTAGACGCCGACTTGCCTCAAGGGTTCAGGGAGCTCAACATCTAGTATGATGGGTCGACTGATCCCTCTCGACATCTAAAGAGTTTTGAAAACATGGCAGTAGTGCACCGCTACAATGATCCCGTTCAATGTCGAGCGTTCTTGACGACTCTACGAGGACCAGCGCAGGACTGGTTTCATCAACTGCCCCCAGGAGCCGTCAGAGACTTTGACGGATTTAGCTCAAGTTTTCTAAACCAATTCGCAAGTGTAAAGGCCCAAGAAAAGTCTTACCTTACTCTGATAGGCATGCAACAGAAAGAAGGAGAATCATTGAGGGATTATGTGGCGAGATACACACGGGCGTGCGTCCACGTCCCCTCGGCCACTGAGGAAATCAAGTCGGGAGGACTCACTAGAGGACTACTCCCGGGATTATGCAGAAACTCCTTAGCAAAACGACCCGGGAGGATGTTTGATGAGGTTTTAGGAAGGTGCGCCAAATACATGAATCTCGAGGAAGCCGAAGCCGACTTTCTGCAAGCAGCTAAAGCAAAAACTGAATCTCGGGACGAGAAGAAGGATAAAAAACCAATCATGGCGGTTGAAAGAAAAGGATCCCCGAAGTCAGAGAGGGAGGGACGATCAAGGGGATGGAGGACAACTCAAGATACCCCTCTGTTGGCCTCGAATGCAAGGATATTGGAGGTAATGGAGAAAGAGATCCGCGAAAGTGTTGTCAGGTGGCCACGGACGAGAAAGGATGGATCGACAAAACCCAAAAGCGATCTGTATTGTCGATTCCACAAGGATTACAGGCATAATACTGACGAATGTCGGCACCTAAAAAATGAGATTGAGAGACTAATCAAAGCGGGCCATCTGAAGGAGTTTGTTTATAAGGATCGAGAGCGAACCAGTCGGCGAAGGGAGAGAAGCAAAAGCCCTCGCAAAAGAGCAAGGACACCCGACAAGGAGGAGCTCCCGCAGAAAAGAGGAATAATTCATATGATATTCGGAGGGCCGACTGATGGAGATCCAAATCGAGCCAGAAAGGCGTACGCTCGAGGCCGCCACGGAAAAATTGAAGTGCAGCAGGTTGAGGAAAATGGTCCGGTGATGAATTTTGGGCCAGCAGATATGAGAGAGGTTGAAAGACCTCATAATGATGCTCTAATGATCACTGCTCAAATAACAGGCTATGAAGTGCAGAGGATATTCGTCGACATGGGAAGCTCGGTGAATGTGATCTTTTACAATTGTCTTAAATGGATGGAACTCGACATCGAGCGTACGCCCCTGCACACCTCACTTTTTGGATTTAATGGCTCGAAAGTCGCACCCTTAGGAGAAACCACGCTCGCTGTCGTCCTCAGGGAAGGCGACTTGAGGAAAGTAAAGATGGTGCGATTTGTTGTAGTCGACGTCGAGTCCGCTTATAATGTGATTCTAGGAAGGCCAGCGCTCAACACATTCCAAGCAGTAGTGTTAACCTACCACATGAAGCTGAAGTTCCCCGTGGGAGATAAAGTAGGGGAGGCCCGATGAGACCAGAGGCTGTCAAGAACCTGTTACCAGATAGCAGTAAAAGCAAACCAACTAATGGAAGTTAAGGAAGGGAAGAAGCCGATGTCGAGTGAAAAGAGACAGAGGGAAGGCGACCTTGAGCCGCACGGAGAATTGATGGAAATTCAAATCGGGGAAAGAGAGGAGCAGACCACTAAAGTTGGGAGAGATGTGGAAGACGAGTTGCGTTGACAGTTGGTGGGACTGTTGAAAGAATTCAGAGACATATTTGCCTTTTCCCCTGAAGAGTTAACGGGAATCGATCCCGATGTCATGGAGCATAAACTTAATGTCGACCCCCTAAAAAAGCCCGTGAAGCAGCGGCTTAGGCATCATGGGGCGGAGATCGCTAAAGCAATTGAGGTCGAGGTGGATAAGTTACTGAAAGCCAAACATATCAAAGAAATTCAATTCCCTGAATGGATATCAAACACAATGATGGTGAGAAAACTCTGAATAAGTGGCGTATGTGCATTGATTTTCGCAATTTAAATTTAGCTTGCCCAAAAGATCACTACCCCCTGCCAAGAATCGACCAGCTGGTCGACTCCACAGCTCGTTGTCAATTGCTAAGTATGATGGACGCGTCCCAGGGATATCATCAAATCCCGTTGGCCCCTGAGGATCAAAGCAAATTAGTTTCGTGACGAGCAAGGGGACATATTGTTATGTCGTCATGCCGTTTGGGCTTAAACGCAGTGGCAACGTACCAAAGGTTAATGGATCGAATGTTTAAATCGCAGATCGGGCGAAATATGGAGGTTTACGTGGACGATATCCTGGTGAAGAGTAGGTCCTCGATCTCACTCGTGGAGGATTTAAGGGAAACATTTAAGACACTAAGAACATTTGGGATGAAGCTAAACCCAAGTAAGTGCGCTTTCGGAGTAAAGGTGGGACGATTCTTGGGATATGTCGTAACTGAGAGGGGCATCGAAGTGAACAAGGATAAGGTGAAGGCTATACTCGACATGACCGCACCTAGAAATATCAGAGAAGTACAAGTTTTGACAGGTCGAATTGCCGGCTTAAGCAGGTTCATTGCTCGAGCGGCGGAGAAAAGTTTTCCATTTTTCAAGTTGCTTAAAAAGAAAGCTTTCCAATGGAGTGATGAGGCACAAGTAGCATTCGAAAAATTGAAAGAATTTCTGAGCGAATTGCCGCTATTAACAAAACCAGAACCAGGTGACGAACTGGTGCTTTACATTTCAGTGGGGATGTTTTCTTTAAGTTCCGTTTTATTGCGAGAGGCAACAGGAGCCCAACAATCGATTTATTATACAAGTCGAGTACTTCAGGGAGCAGAAGCGAGGTATTCCGAAGTCAAAAAAGCTGCTCTGACATTGGTAATAACAGCTAGAAAACTGAGGCCCTATTTTCTGAACCTTGTGATAGTAGTGAGGACGAACTTCCAACTTGGTGAGACGTTGGGTCGACCTACAGTCTCAGGTCGACTCGTGAAATGGGCAGTCGAGATAAGTGAATACTCTATCAAATACGAGCCAAGACATGCCATAAAATCTCAAGACCTAGCAGATTTCATACATGAGGGAACTAAAGGAGAGGAAAAGAGGTGGATAATGCATGTCGATGGATCTTCAGCAGCCAAGGGGTCAGGTCTAGGTGTTGTCCTAGTATCCCCCGAGGGCGAACAACTAGATTTCGTTGTAAGAATGGGCTTCAAGGCCTCAAATAACGAAGCAGAATATGAGGCACTGATCAAAGGGATTCAACTCGCAATAGGGGACGGAGCAACAGAAATCGTGGCCCACTCCGACTCACAACTTGTTGTGGGCCAAGTAATGGGGAACTGTGAAATAAAAGAAGATAGAATGCAGAAGTATGTGGAGGAAGTTCAAAGCCTGGTGCAAGACTTGGAGAAGTTCGAGCTGATCCAAATCCCTCGAGAGGAGAACAAACGAGCCGACTGGCTCGCTAAGATAGCCAGCTCAAATGAGGGGAAGATGGGAAGCCACATTACCACTATGAATCTGGAAAAGAGTGTCCTGTGAAACTATGGAAGTCGAAGAAAAAGAAGATGGAGGATGTCGATTCGTGAGCTTTGGCAAAGAAAAAATACCTACCGGGGACAAGCAGGAAGCCAAAAAAGCCGCTCGATACCTAAGTAAGTATTTCGAAATTGAAGGAGTACTATACAAGAGGTCATATGTCGGACCCCATTTAAGATGCATTTCTGAAGACGAGGGAAATTATGTCCCGCGGGAAGTTTATGAAGGATGTTGCGGGGCTCACATCGGGTCTCGGGCTTTAGCTGGAAAAGTTCTGCGGGCCGGCTATTATTGGCCGAAAATCAGGAGAAAGGCCGAGCATTTAGTACGAGGATGTGAAAGATGCCAGCGTCACGGCCCGATCCCTCATATCCCCGCTGAGACCATGACAACAATCAGCTGCCCGATCCCCTTTTCTCAATGTGGAATCGACTTGGTGGGGCCTTTGCCAATGGGGACCAGACAAAGAAAATTCCTGGTAGTCGCAGTCGACTACTTCAGCAAATGGGTCGAAGCAGAACTGCTGGCAAAAATTACCGAGGAGAAAATGATCCAGTTCCTGTTTAACAACATTTGTTGTCAATTCGGAATCCCGAAGATATTAATTTTAGACAATGGAACTCAGTTTCAGGGCAAGCGAATCCAGGCATGGTGCCTTGATATGGGGATCAAGCAGAGGTTCGCTTCGGTCGCTCACCCCCAAGCTAACGGGCAAGTCGAGGTTACAAATAGAACCATCTTGCAGGGGCTAAAGAAGCGATCGGAGAAGGCATCGGGAGCCTGGATCGACGAGCTAACCACTGTTCTATGGGCATACCGGACTACACCGAGAAGCTCGACAGGCCAATCACCATTCAGTATGGTTTATGGAATGGATGCCCTCCTGCCAGTAGAAATTGCACTCAGTTCGCACAGGTCGACATACTTTGAGCAGGAAAAGAACGAGGAAATGGCCAAAGAAGCCCTCGATTTGGTTGAAGAAGGACGAGAAGAGGCCTGGTTGCGATCGGTTGAATACAAGCAAAAGATGCGCGCAGTATTCGACAAGAAAGTCCGAGCCAGGCGATTCCAAGTAGGAGATCTCGTCCTCAAACGTGCAGACGCCCTCAAACATGTCGGGAAGCTAGAGGCTAACTGGGAAGGGCCTTACACAGTCACAAAAGTTCTCGAGAGAGGAGCATACGAGCTAGAGGATGGGGAAGGTCGTCAATTGCCCCGATCTTGGCATGTGATCCATCTTAAACGCTTTTACGCCTAAGGCTGAGTCTAAAGCCTCTTTTTGTACTGAAAAACGTTCGAATTAAATTCAGTAATGAAATGAATGTCATGTTTGATGTTTGAATTGTCTTTTTTACATTTTACCGTGGTTATCCACATAAACTTTTTTAAGAACTACAACAGGCTGGAGATACGACTACAAAGTCGACTCAAACAACTACAAAGTCGATTCAAACAACTACAAAGTTGCATGCCCCGAGCGAAATCTCGGCAAGGCTACAAAGCCTACGACTACAAAGTTGATTCAAACAACTACAAAGTTGTATACCTCGAGCGAAATCTTGGCAAGGGTACGAAGCCTACGACTACAAAGTCGATTCGAACAACTACAAAGTTGTATGCCCCGAGCGAAATCTCGGTAAGGCTACGAAGCCTACGACTACAAAGTCGATTAAAACAACTACAAAGTTGTATGCCTGGAGCGAAATCTCGGCAAGGCTACGAAGCCTACGACTACAAAGTCGATTCGAACAACTACAAAGTTGTATGCCCTGAGCGAAATCTCGGCAAGGCTACGAAGCCTATGACTACAAAGTCGACTCAAACAACTGCAAAGTTGTATGTCTCGAGTAGAATCTCGTCAAGGCTATGAAGCCTACGACTATAAAGTCATTTTAACTACAAAGTGTCAACAAATGAAGTGTCGATAAATTTACGACTACGAAGTTATAACAAGTGAAGTCTCGATGAATTCATGATTAAAACCAATTTCAATTACAAAGTTGCGAGTACATGACGATTCAAGCAAAAGAAAACGAAAGATAATATTCAAGATAGGTTCATTACAAGAATCATCTCGACCCTTACAATCTGAGAATTAGGTCGAGACAAGAACAAACAATAAAAACAAACGACAGAAAAGAAAATTATAGAGAATAAAAGGCGACAGGCCTAGAGATACGATTCTAAGAGTCAGCATCTTCGTCGCTCTCATCAATAGTGGTTACTATTTGACCTTCTTTAAGATTCGGCCCGCTTGGCTAGTTAGGAGAAGTGGAGGGAGCCTCGAGCCGAGAAGAAAGCTTGGCGGCTTGAATGGCTTTAGTCTCCAGGCCAATCCACCATTGGTAATCGCCTGGGAGGGAGGGGTCACCCTCATAACCTTCAGGATCGGGAAGCGCCAGCCTCATCGCTTCGCAGTCGAGCCTTCCCGCAAACTCAGACCCCGCTACCACCGGCTCCCAGGCATCGAAAGTATGATCGAAATATTGAACGGCGGCGGGACAAAGTCTGTCGAGAAACTCGGGCGAGTTACAAAAGGCCTTGACAACTTCCTCACGATAAGTCTTGAGGAAGAGAGCACCCAGCGGTGTCGTGAGAAACGATTTGTGGCCCTGCACAGTGCCGACGTCCCTCTCAAATACGATCTCCTCCTGAGCTTTTTCAAGATCGGCCTGGAGCTTCTCGTTGTCGTGCTGGGCCACGGCCTTGTCGGCCTTCAACTTGTCGACTAAAGCTTTAGACCCCTCCAGCTCCTTCTTCAGCTGGGCAATTTCCCTAAGTTGCACCTCACATCTGTCCTCGAGGGCCTTAGTGGAGGAAGTAGGGGCCTTGGTACCCGCCTTGAGGCCGGGAAGAATGGCCGCTAAGAACTACAAAAAAAGAGAAGTAAGCAAATAGTGCAAGAATAAATAAACATGAATACTAGACTCGAGCAAGAAGCACCTACCCGAGTGAGGCACTGTGTAGCATAGCAAGAACGCTCATAGTCATTCCCTTCGACGCGGGACTTGTCGGCCTCGAGGAGTAGAGAATTTAGGTACCTAGCCACCTTATGCGGCTCCGGATGGTTCCAGAGCCGAGATGGCATCCTGACCATCACATCCTTATAAGTAACGAATGATTCTATTCGCTTAGATACAGCATTCCCCTCGACTATCTTCTTCTTGCCCTTGTCGACCTTATGGCGCTTAAGGTCGCCGGGGAGCAGGGGAGGGTCACGATCATCTTGAGGCCTCTTGCGGGCACTGGAACCCAAGGACTTGAGCTTTTTAGCAGCGGCAGCCGACTTCTTGCCGGACCCGCCGGGTGGAGGAGGGGCAGATCCGCGGGCTAGCTGCCCAGTGGGTTGTTTTTTCTTCACCTCAAAGCGCTTGAGTGCTTTAACTGAAACAAAAAATAATAAAAGTGAAGATTAAAAGAAGATAAGAAACAAAACTCGACATTGTAAGGAATGCTGAATAGCTTACGAGGATCATCGAGCCGAGAGATATCTTCATACAGAATGATTCGGGCGTGATTGACCAACTCACGGTTTTATTATGCATCGAGCACTATAAGTACACTTATTCAACTCCTTTAAAAGTCTTTCAAAGTTCTCGGATGGAGACCATTTATTCTGTTTAACTTTAGTGCTTATCCAATTATTTGCATAAGGATAAACACCGAAGGGAGGCCGAATAAAGACAAATTTCGACTTCCACTCCGGGATATTTGAGGAAAGGTCGTCAAGAAAGGTAACGACGGAACGACAGATCAAACAATGAGCCCCCTTTTGAAGTCGATAACTATAACAGTAATGATAAAATTCGGCCGATAAAAAATGGAGAACTATACGAGAAACAACGATAAAAGCTATCATGATACAGAGAGCATTTGTAGAGAACTGATTTATTGGGATACTATACAAGTCACTTATCTCTAAAAGCTCGACTTGGATAGGAAAGCGCAGGCCAAAAATGACTTGGTCGACAAAAAAAGTATGGCAACCTTCTGGAGGACATGCGAAGTCACTGTGCTTTCGATCCGGGGCGAGCATACATACTCCGCTCAGCTTACTAGCCCTACTAGTACTATCGCCATCTTGTCACGCCTGTCATCATCAACAGGACCCGGGGTAACCAACTCCCAATCGGAGGGAAGCCCGCTAAACTGCCTAAAACTCTCGACTTGAGCCGCAGAGGCATAAGAAAAAGGGTTCAAAGTGGCCAATTTGGCCAAAGGACAGGCTATTGATACAACCTCTCGAGGATCGACGAGAGGGGAAATTATTGAAATAGGTACAGGGCTTGTACTATACACGGTAATATCTAACAAACTAATAGGAATACCTCGAGGAATTAAATCGAGGCGAGGAGATCCTTCTCGAGGACTCCTCATTATTTCCACAAGACCACCATCCAACAAGGCCTGATCATATTCAGCCCAGTCGACCTTGGGAGTAGAAAGACGCGATGAAGAAGAAGGAGGAGAGACATGGACTGTCCTATAACCAGTTATCTCGACTGAACTCGAATCAGATTGGTTGAGACCCCTATCAATCAGTCTGTCGAGCGTGTCAGGAGACGAACCGGAATGAGAAGCTATAAGAAAAAGAAACAAAAGCAAAGATCAGGCATGACGAAACAAAATCAAGCAAAGCACAGTCGACTCACCTAAGTCGACGAAAATATGAAAGAGGGAGAAAGTAATATGGTGTGATTCGATGGAAACATGACGATAAGTCGACATGAAGCCAATTCGAGGAAAGTACAAAAAGAAAGAAAATGGGTGTTGACAAGAATCGACATAATAAATGCCGACAAATGTTTACACGCTGTAACCCAGCCACACGCTAGCAGTTAACTAAAAAGGAGAGTGTGCATACAAGATCCAACATAAAATCTTCAAGAAAAGGTTGAAGAACACGAAGAACACGAAGAACACAGGGGCTCAGAAAAACCCGAAAACCCAGAAAATAAAAGAAAGAAAGAATAGAGTGGTAGAGAGAGTAAAGCACTTACCCATATTACTCATGGCGGTCTGAAAGGAGATTAAGATGCCGGAACTGTGGAAAAAATTGCCATAGGAAAAGCTCGGATCCCTAGATCGCCGGAGTTGCAGAGGAAATTGGGAAGAAGTGAAAAGTGTTTAAAGAAAAAAGTCAATCATATTTATGGAAAATAAGATAGATGTTAGTCGTTGGATTGATAAGGAAACCAACAATTGTGATGAGGCACAGAATACGAGGAGTCAGCGGTTGACGGGACGCGCGTCACTCATAAGATTTGAAAATCAAAATTTCAGAAAAAAAAGAAACGAGAGCGTCAGTGTCAGATTTATCTTGAAAAGATAGTCATTAATTGAGAGGATTCGACCCAATTAGCAAGGCATGACAAGCAGCCAGAGAAAATCAGACATCCCAAAGACGGGAAGAAGTGACGATCGACCCCTCTTCACATCAACTGCAGCGCGATTACCAGAATATAACGAATTTTTCAAAACGGTTATATAGCCGGCTCAACCCGAAAAAAAAAAACGAGGAATGATCACACATGGCCACAAAGTCGACTTCGACCAGCTCGCAAGCAGGGTTGGGAGAAGACGACTCGAAAAACCTAGTTCAACAGCTATGAAGTTGTCGAAACTATTGCTCGACTTCGACCAGCTCGCAAGAAGGGTTGGGAGAAAACGACTCGAAAAACTTAGTTCAACAGCTATGAAGCTGTCGAAACTATTGCTCGACTTCGACTTGCTCGCAAGAAGGGTTGGGAGAAGACGACTCGAAAAACTTAGCTTAACAGCTATGAAGCTGCCGAAACTGTTGCTCGACTTCGACCAGCTCTCAAGAAGGGTTGG
>CACSLK010000751.1:0-13060 GCA_902706635.1 Striga hermonthica
GTGTACCATTTTGCTTCAAAACACGATGGAGCGATAAATATATGTTATCCACATCAAATAATGGTGTTGTGTTCGAAAACAAGTTATTTCGGAGACGTTGCTTACATTTTCGTACTTGCCATAATTTACCCTTATTTTCCTCGACTTATTTAAACGTGTACCTTTTTGCTTCAAAACACGATGGGGCGATAAATATATGTTATCCACATCAATTTATGGTGCCGTGTTCGAAAACAAGTCTTTCCGAAGACATTGCTTACATTTTTCGTACTTGCCCCTATATACCCTTATTTTTCTCAACTTTCTTAAACGTGTACCATTTTGCTTCAAAACACGATGGGGCGATAAATATATGTTATCCACATCAAATAATTGTGTCGTGTTCGAAAACAAGTCTTTCCGGAGGCGTTACTTACATTTTCGTACTGGCCCCTATTTACCCTTATATTCCTCGACTTTCTTAAACATGTACCATTTTGCTTTAAAACACGATGGGGCGATAAATATATGTTACCCATAATGGTGTCGTGTTCAAAAACAAGTCTTCCCAGAGACATTACTTACATTTTTCGTACTTGCCCCTATTTACCCTTATTTTCCTCGACTTTCTTAAACGTGTACCATTTTGCTTCAAAACACGATGGGGCGATAAATATATGTTATCCACATCAAATAATGGTGTCGTGTTCGAAAAATAGTATTTCCAGAGAGGTTGCTTACACTTTCGTACTTGCCCCTATTTACCCTTATTTTTCTCGATTTTTTTAAACGTGTACGTTTTTGCTTCAAAACATGATGGGGCGATAAATATATGTTATCCACATCAAATAATGGTGTCGTGTTCGAAAACAAGTCTTTCCGAAGACATTGCTTACATTTTTCGTACTTGCCCCTATACCCTTATTTTCCTCGACCTTCTTAAATGTGTAGCATTTTGCTTCAAAACACGATGGGGCGATAAATATATGTTATCCACATCAAATAATGGTGTCGTGTTCGAAAACAAGTCTTTCTGGAGATGTTGCTTACATTTTTCGTACTTGCCCCTATTTACCCATATTTTCCTCGACTTTCTGTTTCGTGTTCGAAAACAAGTCTTTCCGGAGACATTGCTTATATTTTTCGTAGTTGCCCCTATTTACCCTTATTTTCCTCGAATTTCTTAAACGTGTACCATTTTGCTTCAAAACACGATGGGTCGATAAATGTATGTTATCCACATCAAATAATAGTGTCTTTCCAGAGACATTGCTTACATTTTTTGTACTTGCCCCTATTTACCCTTATTTTCCTCGACTTTCTTAAACTTGTACCATTTTGCTTCAAAACATGATGGAGCGATAAATATATGTTATCCACATCAAATAATCGTGTCGTGTTCGAAACCAAGTCTTTCTGAAGACGTTCTTGCATTTTTCGTACATGCCCCTATACCCTTATTTTCCTCGACTATCTTATTCGTGTAGCATTTTGCTTCAAAACACGATGGGGCGATAAATATATGTTATCCACATCAAATAATGGTGTCGTGTTCGGAAACAAGTCTTTCTGGAGACGTTGCTCACATTTTACGTACTTGCCCCTATTTACCCTTATTTTCCTCAACTTTCTTAAACGTGTACTATTTTGCTTCAAAACACGATGGGGCGATAAATATATGTTATCCACATCAAATAATGGTGTCGTGTTCGAAAACAAGTCTTTCCGGAGACGTTCCTTACATTTTTCGTACTGTCCCCTATTTACCCTTATTTTCCACGACTTTCTTAAACATGTGCCATTTTGCTTGAAAACACGATGGGGTGATAAATATATGTTACCCATAATTGTGTCGTGTTAGAAAACAAGTCTTTCCGGAGACGTTGCTTACATTTTTCGTAGTTGCCCTTATTTACCCTTATTTTCCTCGAATTTCTTAAACCTGTACCATTTTGCTTCAAAACACGATGGGTCGATAAATGTATGTTATCCACATCAAATAATAGTGTCGTGTTCGAAAACAAGTCTTTCCGGAGACATTGCACACATTTTATGTACTTGCCCTTATTTACCCTTATTTTCCTCAACTTTCTTAAACGTGTACCATTTTGCTTCAAAACACGATGGGGCGATAAATATATGTTATCCACATCAAATAATGGTGTCGTGTTCGAAAACAAGTCTTTCCGGAGAAATTGCTTACATTTTTTGTACTTGCCCTTATTTACCCTTATTTTCCTTGACTTTCTTAAACGTGTACCATTTTGCTTCAAAACACGATGGGGCGATAAATATATGTTATCCACATCAAATAATGGTGTCGTGTTCAAAAACAAGTCTTCCTGGAGACGTTACTTACATTTTTCGTACTTGCCCCTATTTACCATTATTTTCCTCGACTTTCTTAAACGTGTACCATTTTGCTTCAAAACACGATGGGCCGATAAATATATGTTATCCACATCAAATAATGGTGTCGTGTTCGAAAACAAGTCTTTCCAGAGAGGTTGCTTACATTTTCGTACTTGCCCCTATTTACCCTTATTTTCCTCGATTTTTTTAAACGTGTACCTTTTTGCTTCAAAACACGATGGGTTGATAAATATATGTTATCCACATCAAATAATGGTTCCGTGTTCGAAAACAAGTCTTTCCGGAGAAATTGCTTACATTTTTTGTACTTGCCCTTATTTACCCATATTTTTCTCGACTTTCTTAAACGTGTACCATTTTGCTTCAAAACACGATAGGTCGATAAATGTATGTTATCCACATCAAATAATAATGTCGTGTTCAAAAACAAGTCTTTCCGGAGACATTACTTACATTTTTCGTACCTGCCACTATTTACCCTTATTTTCCTCGACTTTCTTAAACGTGTACCATTTTGCTTCAAAACACGATGGGGCGGTAAATATTGCTATCCACATTAAATAATGGTGTCGTGTTCGAAATCAAGTCTTTTCGGAGACGTTGCTTACATTTTCGTACTTGCCCCTATTTATCCATATTTTTTTCGACTTTTTTAAACGTGTACCTTATTGCTTCAAAACACGATGGGGCGATAAATATATGTTATCCACATCAAATAATGGTTCCGTATTCGAAAACAAGTCTTTCCGGAGACATTTCTTACATTTTTTGTACTTGCCCCTATTTACCCTTATTTTCCTCGACTTTCTTAAACTTGAACCATTTTGCTTCAAAACACGATGAGGCGATAAATATATGTTATCCACATCAAATAATGGTGTCGTGTTCGATACCAAGTCTTTCTGAAGACGTTCTTACATTTTTCGTACTTGCCCCTATACCCTTATTTTCCTCGACTTTCTTATTCGTGTAGCATTTTGCTTCAAAACACGATGGGGCGATAAATATATGTTATCCACATCAAATAATGGTGTCGTGTTCGAAAACAAGTCTTTCCGGAGACGTTGCTCACATTTTACGTACTTGCCCCTATTTACCCTTATTTTCCTCAACTTTCTTAAACGTGTACCATTTTGCTTCAAAACACGAGGGGGCGATAAATAGATGTTATCCACATCAAATAATGGTGTCGTGTTCGAAAGCAAGTCTTTCCGGAGTCGTTGCTTACATTTTTCGTACTGGCCCCTATTTACCCTTATTTTCCACGACTTTCTTAAACATGTGCCATTTTGCTTGAAAACACGATGGGGTGATAAATATATGTTACCCATAATTGTGTCGTGTTAGAAAACAAGTCTTTCCGGAGACGTTGCTTACATTTTTCGTACTTGCCCCTATTTACCCTTATTTTCCTCGACTTTCTTAAACGTGTACCATTTTGCTTCAAAACACGATGGGCCGATAAATATACATCATCCACATCAAATAATGGTGCCGTGTTCGAAAACAAGTCTTTTCGGAGATGTTGCTTACATTTTTCGTACTTGCCCCTATTTACTCTTATTTTCCTCGACTTTGTTAAACGTGTACCATTTTGCTTCAAAATACGATGGGGCGATAAATATACGTCATCCACATCAAATAATGGTGTCGTGTTCGAAAACAAGTGTTTCTGGAGACGTTGCTTACATTTTCGTACTTGCCCCTATTTACCCTTGTAACGCCCCGTATTTTATTAATAAAGGAAAATACTAGCTTTCGAGTAAAAGCTAGCCTTTGTTAATAAGTATTCATGTTAATGTTCAAGTCCATGTTATTCAGCTAGTTAAGTTCCAAGTTCGACGTTAAGTCAATAATATATCCAGTTAATTTTATTTATTAACCGAGTCAATGATAGTAATTAATCTCAGTCCGTTTATATTAATAAATGGACATCAGCAGGTTGGGATTAATTATTCCAATGTTGACGTATTAATTAAGTTAATCGTCAAAAGTTAAATTCAAGCCATTTAAAGTTCGACTATTAGTCGATAAATTATTCAGTTTACTTATTTCAGTAACTGGATAAGTTTTCAGATTTAATTCTGATTCGCTTCTTTAATTAATGAGTTTGGAATTAATAAGCTAAGTTGATGAATTATCCGAAATATCAATATTCGGATTAATCGTCCAAGTCAAGAATTTGAAATTATTTTTGAAGTCACGTTTACGTTTGGAATAATTTTGGTAATTAAGTGTCAAGCTTAGCTAAATAATTAAGCACAAAATTGTGCTTAATTAAGGTTTCAAATATGCTTTGCTATTAAAATGCCGTAAGCATTTTGTGAAATTTCATCGTGTTTTGAAGCAAAATGGTATAGGTTTAAGAAAGTTGAGGAAAATAAGGGTAAATATGGGCAAGTACGAAAAATATAACAACATCTCCGGTATGACATGTTTTCGAACACGACACCATTATTTGATGTGGATAACATATATTTATCGCCCCATCGTGTTTTGAAGCAAAATGGTACACATTTAAGAAAGTCGAGGAAAATAAGGTAAATAGGGGCAAGTACGAAAAATGTAAGCAACGTCTCCGGAAAGACTTGTTTTCTAACACGACACCTTTATTTGATGTGGGTAACATATATTAATTGTCCCATCGTGTTCTGAAGCCAAATGGTACATGTTTAAAAAAGTCGAGGAAATTAAGTGTAAATAGAGGCAAGTACGAAAAATATAAGCAACGTCTCCGGAAAGACTTGTTTTCGAACACGACACCATTACTATTTGATGTGGATAACATTTATCGTCCCATCCTGTTTTGAAGCAAAATGCTACACGTTTAAGAAAGTCGAGGAAAATAAGGGTAAATAGGGGCAAGTACGAAAAATGTAAACAACGTCTTCAGAAAGACTTGTTTTTGAACACGACACCATTATGGGTAACATATATTTATCGCCCCATCGTGTTTTGAAGCAAAATGGTAAATGTTTAAGAAAGTCGAGGAAAATAAGGGTAAATAGGGGCCAGTACGAAAAATGTAAGCAACATCTCCGGAAAGACTTGTTTTCGAACACGACACCATTATTTGATGTGGATAACATATATTTATCGCCCTATTGTGTTTTGAAGCAAAATGGTACATGTTTAAGAAAGTTGAGGAAAATAGGGTAAATAGGGGCATGTACGTAAAATGTAAGCAACGTCTCCGGATAGACTTGTTATCGAACACGACAACATTATTTGATGTGGATAACAGATAATTATCGACCCATCGTATTTTGAAGCAAAATGGTACACGTTTAAGAAAGTCGAGGAAAATAAGGGTAATAGGGGCAAGTACGAAAAATATAAGCAATGTCTTCGGAAAGACTTGTTTTCGAGCACGACACCATTATTTGATGTGGATAACATATATTTAACGCCCCATCTTGTTTTGAAGCAAAAAGGTACACGTTTAAAAAAATCGAGGAAAATAAGGGTAAATAGGGGCAAGTACGAAAATGTAAGGAACGTCTCCGGAAAGACTTGTTTTCGAACACAGCACCATTATTTGATGTGGATAACATATATTAATCGCCCCATCGTATTTTGAAGCAAAATGTTACACATTTAAGAAAGTCGAGGAAAATAAGGGTAAATAGGGGCAAGTACGAATATGTAAGCAACGTCTCCGAAAAGACTTGTTTTCGAACAGGGCACCATTATTTGATGTGGATGACATATATTTATCGCCCTATCTTGTTTTGAAGCAAATTAGTACACGTTTAACAAAGTCGAGAAAAATAAGTGTAAATAGGGGCAAGTACCAAAAATGTAAGCAACGTCTCCAGAAAGTCTTTTATTCGAATATGACACCATTATTTGTTGTGGATAACATATATTTATCGCTCCATCGTGTTTTGAAGCAAAATGGTACACGTTTATGAAAGTAGAAGAAAATAAGGGTAAATAGGGGCAAGTACGTAAAATGTAAGCAACATCTCCGGAAAGACTTGTTTTCGAACACGAAACCATTATTTGATGTGGATAACATATATTTATCGACCCATCGTGTTTTAAAGCAAAATGGTACACGTTTAAGAAAGTCGAGGAAAATAAGGGTAAATAGGGGCAAGTACGAAAAATGTAAGCAATGTCTCCGGAAAGACTTGTTTTCGAACACGGTACCATTATTTGATGTGGATAACATATATTTATCGCCTCATCGTGTTTTGAAGCAAAAAGGTACACGTTTAAAAAAGTCGAGGAAAAATAAGGTAAATAGGGTCAAGTACGAAAATGTAAGCAATGTCTCCGGAAAGACTTGTTTTCGAACACGGCACCATTATTTGATGTGGATAACATATATTTATTGTCCCATCCTGTTTTGAAGCAAAATGGTACATGTTTAAAAAGTCGAGGAAAATAAGGGTAAATCTCAAGTACAAAAAATGTTAGCAACGTCTCCGTAAAGATTTGTTTTCGAACACGGCACCATTATTAGATGTGGATAACATATATTTATCGCCCCATCGTGTTTTGAAGCAAAATAGTACACGTTTAAGAAAGTTGAGGAAAATAAGGGTAAATAGGGGCAAGTACGAAAAAATGTAAGCAACGTCTCCAGAAAGAATTTTTTCGAACACGACACCATTATTTGATGTGGGTAACATATATTTATCGCCCCATCGTGTTTTGAAGCAAAATGGTACACGTTTAAGAAAGTCGAGGAAAATAAGGGTAAATAGGGGCCAGTACGAAAAATGTAAGCAACGTCTCCGGAAAGACTTGTTTTCGAACACGACACCATTATTTGATGTGGATAACATATATTTATCGCCCCATCGTGTTTTGAAGCAAAATGGTACACGTTTAAGAATGTCGAGGAAAATAAGGGTAAATAGGGGCAAGTACGAAAAATGTAAGCAACGTCTCCAGAAAGACTCTTTTTTTCAAACACGACACCATTATTTGATGTGGATAACATATATTTATCGCCCCATCATGTTTTGAAGCAAAATGGTACACGTTTAAGAAAGTTGTGGAAAATAAGGGTAAACAGGTGCAAGTACGAAAAATGTAAGCAACGTCTCCGGTTCCTCAACTGATGGACCTTTCGGTCCAGAACGGCTAGTGGGACCTCCTCATAAGACAGATCCTCTCCAACCTGAAGCCCGCCGAAGTCTACTACATGCTCGGGGTCGTACACATATCTCCTCAACATAGAGACGTGGAACACGTTGTGCACTCCCGCGAACTCTGGTGGAAGAGCCAATCGATAGGCTAAGACTCCGATTCGGTTGAGTATCTCGAAGGTTCCCACATAACGAGGCTGCAACTTCCCTCTCTTCCCGAAACGGACTACACCTTTCGTTGGTGAGACCTTCAAGAAGACCTTGTCGCCAACATCGAACTGTTGTTCCCTCTTCTTCTTCTTGGCATAGAATCTCTGTCGTTCTTGGGCTGCCCTGATTCTCACTCGGATCTCATATACCTGAGCTGCTGTCTTCTTAATAATCTCTGGCCCAAGTACCTTCCTCTGGCCAACCTCATCCCAATACAAGGGTACACGACACTTCCTTCCGTACAAAGCCTCATATGGTGACATGCCGATCGCTGCCTGATAACTGTTGTTGTAGGCAAACTCGACTAATGTCAATGAATCCTCCCATGAACCCCCTCGATCCAGAATGCACGCCCTCAGAAGGTCCTCTAATGTCCGGATCGTGCACTCTGACTGTCCGTCTGTCTGAGGGTGATAGGCTGTACTGAATTTCAACCCTGTCCCCATAGCATGATGCAAGCTCCTCCAAAACTGCGAGGTGAACCGTGTTTCCCGGTCAGAAACGATCGAAACGGGTACCCCATGGAGTCGAACAATCTCATTTATGTAGAGTTTGTCGAACTTCTCCATAGACATCTTCATATGCACGGGCAGAAAATGGCCACACTTGGTCAAAGTATCGACCACAACCCAAATGGCATCATGCCCCTCTCGTGTCCTTGGCAAACCCACCGCGAAATCCATCGTGATGTCCTCCCACTTCCACATAGGGATCTCAAGCGACTTAGTCAAGTCGGCTGGCTTCTGATGCTCGGCTTTGACCCTTTGACACACTAAACATCTGTCCACGTACTTCACCACATCTCTCTTCAATCCTCTCCACCAAAAATACCTCTTAAGGTCCTGGTACATCTTTGTACTGCCTGGATGGGCAGTATACGGGGCATTGTGTGCCTCCTCCAGAATTTCCCTCCGAATCTCTAACACCTTCGGAACACATAATCTCTGCTCAAAGACCAATGCTCCGTCAGGTGTCTCTGCGAATCCTCCTATCTTGCCGGCTCGAGATAACTCTCGCATCCGACAAGGAAACGATCACTCGGCTGAGCTGTTACTATCTTCTCTCGTAGAGCCGGTCCCACAACCAGTGCTGCTACAGTACCACTGGCTCCAGAAGTCGGCTCCACCTTCTCCAATTCTAGCCGCTCGAACTCTCTAACCAACTCCTCCTGCTGGGTGAGGATACATGCCAACTCGCCACGGCCTTTCCGACTAAGGGCATCTGCGACCACGTTAGCTTTCCCGAGATGGTAGCTAATTGTGCAATATAGTCTTTGACGAGCTCTAGCCACCTCCTCTGTCTCATATTCAACTCCTTCTGTGTGAAGAGATACTTCAGACTCTTGTGGTCCGTGAAAATCTCGCACTTCCCTCCGTAAAGGTAATGCCTCCAAATCTTCAACGCGTGAACCACAACCGCTAACTCTAGGTCATGGGTAGGATAGTTCAGTTCGTGGGGCTTCAACAGCCTCGAAGCATAAGCCACAACCTTCCCCTGCTACATTAACACACAACCCAAGCCCATCTTCGAAGCGTCGCTGTAGATAGTGAACTCCAAAGTCGGGTCGGGTATGGTCAATATCGGTGCTGTAGTGAGCCTCGTCTTCAACTCCTGGAAGCTCGCCTCACACTGGGGACTCCACACAAATCTAGTTGACTTCTTCGTTAGCTGGGTCAATGGTTGGGCTATTTTCGAGAAGCCCTCTATGAAGTGACGGTAATAGCCAGCTAGTCCCAAGAAACTGCGAATATCACTCGCATTCCTCGGAACCTCCCAGTTACTCACCGCCTCAATCTTACTCGGATCGACCTCTATCCCCTTAGCGGTTACAATGTGTCCGATAAAGGAAACTCGGTCCAACTAGAACTCGGAACCTCCCAGTTACTCACCGCCTCAATCTTACTCGGATCGACCTCTATCCCCTTAGCGGTTACAATGTGTCCGATAAAGGAAACTCGGTCCAACTAGAACTCGCACTTCGAAAACTTGGCATATAGTCGCTCTCGACGAAGTGTCTCTAGAACTGTACGCAGATGCTGCTCGTGCTGCTCCTCGTCTCGAGAATATATCAGAATGTCATCAATAAAGACACTGACAAACCGATCAAGGTAGGGGTGGAACACTCGATTCATGAGGTCCATGAAGACGGCTGGGGCATTGCTCAATCCGAAGGGCATGACCACAAACTCGTAATGGCCATACCGAGTTCGAAACGCGATCTATTATATTTTTCGTACTTGTCCCTTTTTACCCTTATTTTCCACGACTTTCTTAAACGTGTACCATTTTGCTGCAAAACATGATGGGGCAATAAATATATGTTATCCACATCAAATAATGGTGTCGTTTTCGAAAAAAAGTCTTTCCGAAGACGTTGCTTACATTTTTCGTACTTGCCCCTATTTATTTTCATGTAAATAATTCTAAATAAATAATTTTAATATCTAAATTTTATTTATTAAAAAAAATAATTTTAATATAAAATAATTCTAAAATAAATACATTAAATATTATTATAATACAACTATGCTTATTTATTTATAATTTTATTTTAATTATTAATATAATAAGTTATTTTAATTATTTTTTATCTTCTAAATTTAATTTTATTTTCCAGGAGGAGCAATTTTGGCAATAGAAGGCCAGACATCTGTGGCTTAAGCATGGGGATAACAACTCCAGATTTTTTCATGCATATGTCAGGCACATGAGGAAATTGAACTCTACTTCCAGATTGGTGGACAGGAACAACTAGACTTATCAAACTCAGCCTGAGATTGAGCACCATATCACAGATTTCTACAGCTCCTTATTCACTTCAGAGGGGTCATTGGGAGAAGACAACCTGTTACATCTTGTTCCAAAAACTATCTCTGAAGACATGAACATTGATCTTCTTAAACCAGTGGAGGATGCAGAGATTAAATCAGCCCTATTCAGTCTAGCTCCTGAGAAGGCCCCTGGTGAAGAAGGTATGAATCCTTTGTTTTACCATCACTTTTGGGATGTTATTCAAAGGGATTTCATTGCAGATGTCAAAAGTTTTTTCTCATCTGGTATGATGCTTAAGTACTGGAACCAGACCCTTATTACATTGATTCCCAAATGCAAAAACCCAGATTCCATTGACCAGTTCAGACCTATAAGCATCTGCACAGTGGTTTACAAAACAATCTCCAAGCTTCTAGCCACTAGACTGCAATCTTGTCTTGATCCTTGCATTAATCCTTGCCAATCAGCCTTCTTAAAAGGAGACAACTTCTGGACAATGTTATTATTGCCCAAGAGGTATTTCATTTTTTAAACAAGCACAGGAATGGTAAGCATTGTTTTATGGCTCTGAAATTGGACTTGATGAAGGCTTTTGACAGATTAGAGTGGAAAAGCTTGTATGGAATTATGATTACAATGGGATTTGACCCACATTTTGTGAAACTGATTCTGGAATGTCTATCTTCTACCTCTCTTGCATTCAATATCAATGGTCAAATCAGTAAGTCTATCTTCCCTACAAGGGGAATCAGGCAAGGTGATCCACTGTGACCTTATGTTTTCCTAATCATTGCTGAGCTGCTATCATCCATGATATCCAATGCTATCAATGCTGGAACTTTATCTGGTCCGAAATTTCAAGAGATGGCCCTACACTCTCTCATCTGTTGTTTACAGATGATGCTTTGTTGTTCTGTAGGGCTGGTGTGGATCAAGTGCAGAATCTTCTTAATATCCTGGAGAATTTCATAATGTACACAGGGCAGAAAGTAAACTTGAACAAATCTTCAATATTCTTCAGTAAGAATTCCCCTAATGCCCTACAAGTTCAAATTTGCAGTCAGCTCCAGGGTATCAGCAGGAATCATTCTACCTCACCTTCACGAAGCATTAAATATTAAATAAGCGAAGTCGAAAGAACTACTTATATGAGATGGAGAACCAATTCTCGTCTAATTCATAGAAGGAGAAAACTATATGATAATATGCACCTATGGTTTTGATTCCTAAAGTTCAATGCTGCCTCTGGGAATTGGCAAATCCAAAAGGGAAGCTTTTGATTATGTTATTAGCTCAGTGAAAGCTAGATTGGGCATCTGGCAATCTAAACTCCTATCCCCTGCAGGAAAAGAAGTGCTAATCAGAGCTGTTTTGAATGCCCTCCCCATTTTTACTATGGCATGCTTCAAACTTCCTATTTCTGTTGTTAAGAAGATCTCAAGACTTTATGCCACTTTTTGGTGGAGTAAGGGGGAAAACCAAGAGAAAAGTGTCCATTGGAGGTCCTAGAACAAACTGACTCTTCCAAAAGATGAAGGAGGACTTGGCTTTCAAGATGTCAGACTTTTTAATGAAGCCCTTATATGCAAACAGCTCTGGAGAATTACAACACAGCCTCAGTTGCTTGTCAGCAGAGTTCTCAAGAGCAGGTACTATCCCTCCTCATCCATTTTCGATGCAACTAAGTCCCAGAACTGTTCTTGGCTTTGGAACAGTTGGTTGCAGATTCTCCCTACTTTTGCAAAGGGTTTCAGAATTCAGATTGGAAATGGTGTCTCAACCAAGATCTCTGACATTAATTGGATCCCTTCACTCATCTCTCACAAACCGGTATTATTGGACATTGCAGTGGGTCACCTGATCTGAGTGAAAGATCTCCTTAGTGACAATGGTTTCAATTGGAACGCTTTGTTGGTTTCCCAAATTTTTAGTGTTGAGGAATGTCAAGCCATTTTGAAGATCAAAACACTATGAATCCTAACAGAGAGGACAAATTTTATTGGGGCTTTGAGAAGACAGGCTTGTTCTCTGTATCTTCCTCATACTCTTTTCTTGTTGGTCAAAAACTGTAGCTAATGGATACCCCTCAGAGCAGCTCTAATCATAAAATCATTAACAAAGCAAAAGCAAGAACATGGAGGCTGAAGGTGCACAACAAGTTGAAGCACCTCTTATGGAAGTGTAGCTCCAACACATTGCCTGTTAAACATAATCTCTTGGGAAAAGGCATTCCAGTTGATCACATATGCCAATCATGTAGAGAAGATACAGAAACTGTGAACCATCTTTCTTTCCAATGCCCTCGAGCAAAGCTGTTATGGGAGATTAGCCCTGTGACTTGGGAGGGGACTTGTGCAGCAGAGACCAATTTCAGAACATGGTGGTGGCAGGTGTGCTCTAAAGCTAAATCAGAGGTGGCCGAGGCCCGTATTCAACTCACAACATACCTCCTTTGGTGGCTATGGAAGTCACGCAATCTTTGGCTCTATAGCTAAATTTAATTTTATTTATCAATATGTAATGTGATATAAATATATATTTATATATATGAATTAAATATTTTAAAAAATAACAGTAGGCCAATTTACTATAAATTAAATAATACTAATAATAACTTCCAAAAA
>CACSLK010000751.1:14425-27427 GCA_902706635.1 Striga hermonthica
GAAAGCTAGATGGGCTTCTAGAAATACCTCCTTTTTCTTTCAGCCTCAGAGCAAATATCGTTCCAATCACCAATGGCAAACCAAGAGTTGCCCCATGAGTGTTTCTCAGATTATAAGACTTCTCATTGATCAAGTCTGGTAAGTCTGCAGGGACTTAAATAAACAAAAACACCCCATTGGGGTTGGCTAGATGTAACGCCCCGTATTTTATTAATAAGGAAAAATACTAGCTTTTAGTTTTAAGCTAGCCTTTATTAATAAATAATCATGTTCATGTTCAAGTTCAGGTTAATCAGTCAGTTATATTCTATGTTCGACTGTTAGTCGATAAGTTATTCGGTTTAATTAATTCAGTAACCGAATAAGTTTTCAGATTTAATTCCGATTCATTTACTTAATTAATGAGTTCGGAATTAATTATTCAGTCAGGAGTATCCAGTCATGTTTTTAGTTCCGAAATAATAAAATTTTCGAGTATTATTTTTGGAATTAATTATTTCAGTCATTTCAGTTAAGATTACCGAAAATTATTTTCGACGTCCCGGTTACGTTCGGAATAATTTTGGTAATTAAGTATTATGCTTAATAATTAATTAAGCAAAAAGAGGTGATTAATTATTAATTAATCATGTTTAAGGATTAATGTGCCTATGAATTGCCGTATCTATGTTTTACAAATTAAGGTTATTGGTGCAAGTTAAGGATATTATCTAATAATTACATATACTTATATTTTAAGTATATCATTAGTAGAAGTTAGTGGCTTGTGACACCTAGCTACTTGCTTAAGCCTTTTATTTTGTCACCATTTATTCTATTAAAGACAAGTGTCTTTATATGATTAAATCTAGTAGTAAGTCATCCTCCACCTCTTCAAGCCAATTTAAATAGATGACGTTAGTGGAGTGTGAAGGGGGATCAATTGTGCTTAGAATAGTCTTTTTTTCTTGCTATACTTGTCATTTGCCGAGAGTAAAGAGGTGAGTGCCGAGAGATAATTTAGAGGAAAAGAGGAGATATTAGCTTGTACCTTGCCATTGTCATAATATAGCATGCGCACTACCGAGTTTTACGAGCAAGCACACGAAGCCTAGCACCATTACCCGAGCAATCGAAGGGGGTAAGTTCATAATAACCTTCTTTTAGTATATTTATGATCATTTAGGAAAATCATGTAGCTTAGCCCATGTTAGTGCCATATTGCACTAGGAGGTGCCATTTAGGTAACCTTCCCGAGCCATCTCATGTTCTACTCGAGCACTCCGAGTCATTTACATATTTTCGGTCATATTATGTCATGTTTCGTTAATATAAGTCTAGTTGGTCGGAGAAGTCGTCGGACGGCCGGCAAAGGTCGGCCGTAGTCGCTCAGTCGCACATAGCGGCCGCAGCATACCGACAGTCAAGAGCAGTCGGGTTGATGTTGTACGTACGTCCAGTCGGACGTCGCGAGTAGTCTCTGCCACGCCTGTCGACAGTCGGCCAGTGCCTAGTGCACGTCGACACATCCCCACGCACGCTAGTGCGCTTAACCACACGACAGTCGGCCTCGGACAGTGCCCGACAGCACGCCCGAGTGTCATGTGCCGTTAGTGTCGTCTAGCAGTGCCCAAGCGGTACCAGTTCATGCCAGCCAGCGCTAGTTCGGCCGTCTTAGTGCCAGTTGCCTGGCCGCGGTGCCAAATGCAGCACCAGTCATTATGTTATGTGTCCAGTCAACCGTCGGTGGTGCCTAGCAGCACCCGACGGCTATTCCATGAACACGCGTGTTGCGCCAGTCGCACGCCAGCGCCGAAGGTCATGTTCAGTCGCCCGCCAGTAGTGCCAGTCATGCCCAGTGGCACGCCAGCGCACGCTAGCGCGCACGCCGTGCACCGTGCTGGGCCATAGGCCCTGCAGCCACCATGCCACGGCCAGTCCAGGTAGCGCCAGCGCATTCGGCCTTGGCAGGCCCGTTGGCCGAGCCAGCGGCCGACCGCCCGGCCAGAGCAGGACGGCGGTTCGGCCAGACCGGTTCGGACCGGTTGGACCGGTTCAACCGATATTTTAATGTTTCGAATTCCGGTTCATGTTCAAGTTCCATTTTCAGTTAAGTTCTAGGTCCAGTCAGTCAGTTCAGTGTAATCAGTTAAGTTATCAGTTCAGTATGTCAGTTAAATTTTCAGTTCAGTCAGTTCAGTCATGATCAGTCATGATCAGTCATGTGCAGTCAGTTGAGTTCAGTTTAGCAGTACCAGTTCAGTCCAGTTTTTCTTATCAGTTAAGTTAGACCCCGAGATGATTCCAGTTAATCATTCAGATCGAGTCGAGCATCTTAACAACTATTTTAATCAGTCTGAGCATAATACTTAGTAATTGTTTATATATGTCGCAGTTTTGCAGGCAATCAGCACTTACATTTTCAGATCAACAGTTCAGGTGGGGACTCAGACTAAGTACTACATTGTTTATAATTACGCTACCATGTTCGAGGTATGTATATTCAGTATCCGCTCGGAATGGTCGCCGGTCCATTCTGGGTTCTAGTGGCCTAATCTAACCACTAGAGTGTGCACATGGTCCGGTATTAGTTTGTGCCGGGAGATTGCAGTATTAGTTTGTGCCGACAGATTTCAGTTATCAGTTACGTGACTTATGTCGCGAGATCAGACCGGTATCAGATATCAGTTTCAGATTCAGTTTCAGTTCAGTTATATATGCTTAGTTCATGATATGGTTATTATTTACAATGTTTACATTAGTATGAGTTTCTGCTGAGCACAAGTGTTTAGTGCTCACGCCCCACATTTTTCATGTTTTTTTCAGGTCGCCGAGTCGGAGACGAGGAGTGAGCGGGCGGGCTGTTCAGGATATTTGTGATTATTGTATATATGTTTTGCCACGCAGTTATTTCCGCTAAAACTTTCAGTACATATTATCAGTTTTTGTTCCGACGTTAGTCGGATAAGTCAATAAACCGTTTTTATTTATCAGTTTAAAAATTTTAACGGTTTTCAGAAAAATTAAGTTTTCACGGTAGCATCCCGAATCAGTTTTCGCAAAAATAAATGTTTTATGTTTTATTCAGAAAATTTGCGAAAAATAGCGTACTCTGATAGTATTAAAAGTCGGGATGTTACACTAGAAGAAAGAGAATAATACACAGCAATAAAGAAGTCTTTTACAATCAGATTATGAATTACAACATTTGAATCCCAAAATAATGCTAGACCCCCACTGAGACCTGAGGGACTAATAATAGCTACCCTATCAGCAAATCCAAGCTTATAACTAATAGATTTAACAAAGGAATTTTGTTTTTTGGTCTCAGAAAGATAAAAGAAATGTGGGTGGTGAGCTAAATTTTATTCAGCTCTCGCATTTGGGAAATTGTAGAGGGCCCACCCAACCCTCTACAATTCCACACTACAGTTAACATTGGTCAGGGTGGTGCCGTTCCAGGCTGGCAACCTCCACCTTGTCCATTTGTTGTTTGCTTTTCTTATTTGCAGGCATGATCTGTTGGGCTTCTTGTTGAGTAATCAGTTGGTTGTCCTCTTTGTCTTCCATGCCTCTGATCCTTTTCAAAGATAAGACAGGTTTAGTGTTGTCTGAGGTGATTGATTCCCTAAGGAGTCTTCCATCCTTACTTTTATCTCTCTTCCAAGTCTTTAGTGGAGTGGCTTCCTTTGTTGTCAGGGAGGTATGAATTCTCTTGAAGATTGAGGAGGTAATGGCATGTTCTACCTCCATTGCTTTACTTGAATCAAAGGTTTGTAAGCAAGATTCTTGAACAGCTTCTTGAGTGGCAGGGTGTGGAGTTGTTGATGTTTTGGAATCTTGAGCTTTGGCCTTTTGAATTTGTTGGAGAGTCCAAAGGCATTTGTAGGGGTGAGCACCGAACCGCACTGAACCGAAAAAACCGAAAACCAAAAATGTATATTTTTTCAAACCGAACCGCACCAACCTTGGAGGAAAAATCTAACTAAAACCGCACCGAAATTTTTAGTTTGGTTCGGTGCGGTTTCGGTTAAACCGAAAATAACTAAAAAAAATCCAAAATAAATCAATCTAAAGATTTGTTCTTCCATAACCTACTCCGCATAAGCTCTTCTTCTTTTATTAGATAAATCAAAAGAAGTTCTCGAGCCCAATTACACCAAAAATTAGGGTTCTTGGTCACAAAATGAAGAAAGAGGGAATATTGGAAAAAAAAAAGAAGATTGACAAAGCTGAGATCTATCTTAAATTGAGGCCGGTGAGGAGCGAGGGCCGGAAGTTGTAGCAGTAGGCGGTGGCCGGTGGGTGAGCCTGAGAGAGAGAGAGAGAGAGAGAGAGAGAGAGAGAGAGAGAGAGAGAGAGAGAGAGAGAGACAGAGAGAGAGACAGAGAGAGAGACGACAGATATAGAAAATTAGAAAGTCTGAAGTTGAAAGCGTTGCTGGGAGTAAAAAAGTGAAGTTTATTTAAGAAATAGGATTTTAACTTTTAATTTAGATTTTTGTTAATTGTAAATTATTTTTTATGCTAATTACCATTGCTATCCAAACGGCCCAAAGGTACCAAGACCAACAGCCCAAACGTGAAAAGCAAGCTTACCTTATGTTTTGGCCCAACAACACAAATAAATTGCATTTTAACACATTCGGTGCGGTTCGGTTAAAACCGCACCCGTCGGACACAAAATCGAACCGCACCGAATCTTTTGCGGTTTTTATAAATTCTAACCGCACACTGAACCTTTGAAAAACCGAACCGAACCGCACCGAGTACATCGGTTCAGTTTGGTTTTTCGGTTTCGGCTCGGTTTTGCTCACCCCTAGGCATTTGAATAAGTTGCTGACTTGTTTCTGCTGGAATTTGATTTAATATAATTCACATTATCTTCTAAATTTAATTTCATTTATCCATATGTAATGTGATATATATTAAACTTTACTAGAACATATATTTATATAAATGAATTAAATATTTTAAAATAAAATAACAGTATAATAGGCCAATTAACTATAAATTAAATAATTAATACTAATAATAACTTCCAAAAAATTAAATTAATATAAAATAATAAAAAATTAAAATAGACTAATTAAAGTAACATAAAAATAATAATGACAAAAGAAATAAAGTATACAAATGGTAAAATAAATAATAAATAAAATAACATATTATGGAATAATAAAATAAGTAAATTATAACTATTAATCTCTTACATACAATAATGAATAAAAAAATTGAAACAAATTATAGATTTTTAATAAATAATTCTAATGCAAATAAATAAGTTCAATTTCTAAATTTTATTTATTAAAAATATAACTTTAATATAAAATAATTCTAAAATAAATACATTAAATATTGTTATAATATAATTATAATTATTATTTATTATTTTATTTCAATTATTAATATAATAATAAGTTATTTTAATTATTTTTTATCTTCTAAATTTAATTTTATTTATTCATATGTAATGTGATATAAATATATATTTATATAAATGAATAAAAAATATTTTAAAAAATAACAGTAGGCTAATTTACTATAAATTAAATAATACAAATAATAACTTTGAAAAAATTAAATAACATAAATAATAAAAAAATAAATTAAAATAAAGTAAGATAAAAAATATAATATAGTAGCGTGAAATTAAAATTTAATAAATTTATATTTTAATTATTAAAATAAATTAAATAAATAAATTTTAAATGAAAATATAATACAGAAATTGTAACTAAAAATAAATAAAATTAAAGTAAAAATAATAATTATAAAAGAAATAAAGTATACAAATAATCAAGTAAAATAAAAAAATTGAAACAAATTATAATTTTTTAGCAAATAATTCTAATTTAAATAAATAATTTTAATTTCTAAATTTTATTTAGTAAAAAATTAATTTATTATAAAACAATTCTAATTTTTTTTATTTAAATGAATTAAATATTTTAAAATAAAATAACAGTAAAATAGGCCAGTTTACTATAAATTAAATAATTAATACTAACAATAACTTCCGAAAAATTAAATTAACATAAAACAACATGAAATAACATAAAGTAAGATAATATATAATGTAGTAGCATGAAATTAAAATTTATACATTTTAATTATTAAAATAAATTAAATAAATAAATTTTAAATGAAAATTATTACAAAAATTGAATTAAATAAAATTACAATAGACTAATTAAAGTAACATAAAAATAATAATTACAAAAGAAATAAAGTATACAAATGATCAAGTAAAAAAATAATAAATAAATAACATAATGTAAATAAATAATTTTAATTTCTAAATTTTATTTATTAAAAAAATAATTTTAGTATAAAATAATTCTAAAATAAATACATTAAATATTATTATAATATAACTATAATTATTTATTTATAATTTTATTTTAATTATTAATATAATAAGTTATTTTAATTATTTTTTATCTTCTAAATTTAATTTTATTTATCCATATGTAATGTGATATAAATAAATATTTATATAAATGAACTAAATATTTAAAAAAAAACCAATTTACAATAAATTAAATAATACTAATAATAACTTCAAAAAAATTAAATAACATAAATAATAAAAAAATTAAATTAAAATAAAGTAAGATAAAATATAATATAGTAGCGTGAAATTAAAATTTAATAAATTTACATTTTAATTATTAAAATAAATTTAATAAATAAATTTGAAATTAAAAATAATAATTATAAAAGAAATAAAGTGTACTTGCCTTTGATTCTCTCGTTGAGAGCCTTTGATTCTCTCGTTGAGAGCCTTTGATTTGGTTCTTTGTTGCCTGGATCGATCGTTGCGAGTTTATGCTTATGTGTTTTTCTCGTTTCTGGTGTTATTCTCAACGTTTTGCTGCTCAGGTTATTCTCGGCATCTTTGGTATTTGGGGATTAGGGTTACAGTATGGAAAGTAATATCAAATTCAGTCCAGATGATGACCTATCTTCTCGCCTGGGTGAGTTTTCCTTATCAGAAAGAGAAGTTAATGTTGTCGATATAGCCCAGAGAGACATTAAAATGAGTGACGATGAATGTCAAAGGAGTCTGTTTGGCAAGGTAGTTGGCGATAGAATAGCGGGGTGGTTCGGAGTGAAAAGGGCGATGTCTCAAATTTGGAGGCTTAGCAAACCTATGGAGGTCAAAGAGCTTAGTCCCAATTTTTTTCAGTTTATCTTTCAGAGTCGAGAAGACAAAGATAGGGTTGCAGGAGGATCAAATTGGAGCTTCGAGAATCAATACCTGATACTCAGTGAATGGGAAAGGGGCATCAACACCAACCATCCTTGCTTTAAAGAAATCAAGCTCTGGGCCCAGGTTACCAACCTCCCATTAAATTGGCTAAGCACAAAGGTGGGTCTAAAGATTGGTACTGTGTTTAAGGAGGTTAGTAATGTAGTCATAGCAAATACAGGCAGCCATGGAAGTAAATTCTTAAGACTTTTGGTTACTCTTAATTTGGATGAGCCTGTTCCTAGAATAGCAAACATCAGGCTGGGGGAAGACGTGGTCAGTGTTGGATTCAAGTACGAGAAACTAATGAGCCTCTGTCATTACTGTGGAAAAATTGGGCATCTAGACAGATCGTGTCAGATCAGAATTCAAGACATTAAATCCAAACAGCTCAGGGAGGGACAATATGGAGACTGGCTGAGGGCAACTGAAGGATTGAGATGGGGCGGTTCTACATCTGGGAATAGAAGCTCACCTCCTCCTAATTCCCCATCTACAGCTGAACAAGGGACATCTCACAGAGCTTCTACCAGCCAGACTGGAAATAGCAACCAGCTAATCCCTGCCCCTGAAACTACTCAACTCCCAGAGGAGCAATTAGAGGAAGTTGCTGATATCATTCCATCTCCAAGGCAATTAGATTCTACTCAATCCTTTTCTTCATCTAACAGAGCTGCCAAAGAGACTAGAACCCTGGTTATTTCAGAACCGGCTAGCAAGGAAATTTTGACTATGATGGATGTGCAAGAGCAAGCTATCACAGACAAGGTGAGTTTTTCTCTGAGCCATGGAGCAGTTGCTAAATCCTTAACGGCTCCCCTCAAGACTTGGAAAAGATTGGGGAACAAATCAGGAAGACTTCAGAGAGAGCAAGATACTCCAATAGAGATTGATAGCATCTCTGGCACCAAGAGGACTTCCTCTGAATCTGATTTTCTAATGTCAGCCAAGGACTCTAAAATCCAGAAGCAAGGTGATACCTTAAATATAGTTTCTAATTCTGAAAAGGTGGGGGTTGCCAGCCTCGAATGGAACCCAACTGATCAATGTTAGCTATGGTGGAATTGTAGAGGGCTGGGTGGGCCCTATACAATTTCCCAAATCAGAGAGTTATTAACAACTCACCACCCAAATTTTCTTTTTTCTTTCAGAAACCAAAAAGTCAAAAGCTTTTGTAAATACAGTTAGTAAGAAGCTGGGTTTTGAGGACAGGTTCACAACTGTGGACCCTTCAGGGCTCAGTGGGGGTTTAGCTCTTTTTTGGAAACCTCATGTTGATATTTTGCAAATTCTTCCTAAAGACTTCTACTTGGCAGTGGAATTCTGTCTCCCTCAAGGAGACCCTCAATGGGGAATCTTTGTCTATTTTAGCCCAGTCAGAAGTATCAGAACATCTCAGTGGGAAGTCTTGACTGCAGATAGAGATTCCTGGGGTAATATGTGGTTTGCAGTTGGAGATTGGAATGACATTCTTCACTCATTTGAAAAAGCTGGAGGTATTCCAAGGAACTCTACTTCCTTATCAGGGTTCACTAATTTTGTCAACAGAATGGAAATGGAGGAAATCAGAATGGAGGGGCCATTATTTACTTGGTGCAATAACAGAGCTCACCCAGACTTGGTGGAGGAAAAGTTAGATAGAGCCTTTGGGTCTTTGGACTGGAATCAGCTTCACCCCAATGCAGTTACTATCAATAAAATTAGGAGTGCATCTGACCACACAGCTCTTCTCCTGAACCAGGGCAAGCCAGAAAGGAAAAGAAAAACCATGTTTCACTTTGATAAGAGATGGCTACTGATGGAAGGTTGTGCAGAAGTGGTTAAACAGGTCTGGCTCACTGAGGTTGAAGGCACTCCCTTCTTTCAGCTTAAAGAAAAAATCAAACTGACTAGAATTGCACTTCTCAAATGGAGCTCCAGCTTTCACACTAAGAGACAAGAAGATATAGCTGCTCTTACTAAGAAGCTTGAAAGCCTCAATTCAGATAAAGCTACCATAGATTGGGAGGAATGGGAGGTAACAAGAAGGAACCTGAACTTGGCACATAAGCAAGAAGAGATATACTGACAGCAGAAAGCCAAGTCCAAATGGCTTAAAGAGGGGGATGCTAATACAAGGTTTTTCCATGCTCTTACACTCCAGAGAAGAAGGAACAATGCCATTACCAGGTTGATTTCCTCACAAGGAACTGTTCTAACCAGTCAAGAAGGCATAGAAAGGCATGTGGCTGAGTTCTATCATACTCTCTTCACTACTGAGGGCAGTTCGGGTGGTGACAATATCTTACATTTAATACCCACCTCAATAACTGAAGAAATGAACAAAGATTTAATCAAACCAGTGGAGGAAGACGAAGTGAAACAATCTCTATTCAGCTTGCATCCTGATAAATCTCCTGGAGAGGATGGCATGACAACAACATTTTACCAGCACTTTTGGAGTACTATTAAAAAAGATCTTATGGCTGCAGTCCTCAGTTTCTTTCAGACAGGTAATATCCTCAAATACTGGAATCACTCCATTATCTCTCTGATTCCTAAAGTTTCAAATCCTGACTCTATGGGGCACTTCAGACCTATAAGCCTATGTAGTATGGTTTATAAGATAATTTCAAAAATTCTGGCTGTTAGGCTTAAAGGTTGCTTATCTCAATGCATCAGTCCCTTTCAAGCAGCTTTTGTGGAGGATAGGCAGTTGATTGATAATGTCATAATTGGGCAGGAAGCTTTCCATTTTTTAAATAGGCACTCCTCTGGTCCTAACTTCTTTATGGCTCTAAAACTGGATTTAATTAAGGCCTTTGATCGAGTGGAATGGATGTGTCTGAAAAAGATAATGTTGCAGATGGGTTTCCACCTGGACTTTGTGAAGCTTATTCTTTTCTGTGTCTCCTTAGCCTCTTTCTCTTTTAAAATCAATGGCACACTCAGTGGGTATGTGACACCATCCAGGGGAATAAGGCAGGGGGACCCTTTGTCCCCTTACCTTTTTATTATAGTTGCTGAGCTCTTATCTGCATTGGTGGTGAACTCTCTAAATACTAGTATGCTGAAAGGGATTAAAATATCTAGAAATGGTCCAGTGCTTTCACACTTGTTGTTTGCAGACGATTCCCTATTCTTTTGCAAAGCTGGGACTGATCAGGCCACTATTCTTCTGAATCTATTGGAGCAGTATAGGCTTTTCTCAGGGCAGGCCATTAATTTGCAGAAGTCTGCTATTTTCTTCAATAAGAATACTCCTCAGCGTCTCAGAACTTCTATTTGTGCTATTCTGAATGGCATCACAGTCCACAGATCAACCAGATATCTTGGCCTACCCCTGGGCATTGGTAGGTCTAAAAGGGAAGTTTTTGATTATCTCCTTACTTCTGTTAAAAACAAGCTTGAAAGTTGGAAATCAAAATTTCTTAGCACGGCTGGAAAAGAGGTGTTGCTAAAGGCTGTCATTCAAGCACTTCCCATTTTCTCTATGTCATGTTTCAAAGATTCATGTATCCATTTGTAATGAAATTTCAAGGTTATGTGCTCAGTTCTGGTGGAAGACAAATGCAGAACACTCACAGGGCATCCATTGGAAAAAATGGGGTTGGTTATCTCTCCCAGAGCAGCAGGGTGGTTTGGGATTCCTTGATCTTCAGCTATTCAACAAAGATATGATTTGCAAGCAGCTGTGGAGAGTGGCATCTAATCCTGATCTTCTAGTGAGTAAACTTCTTAAGGACATGTATTTTCCACACTCATCTATTGTTCATGCTCAGAAATCTCAAGGGAGTAGTTGGATGTGGAACAGCTGGATGGACTCCATGCCTATATTTGCTAAGTGGATGAGAATTGAGATCAGAAATGGTCTTGATACCAGAATTGAAGACTTTAACTGGGTCCCTAAGCTCTTAAAGCCTGCACCATCCTTAATCCCCATTGCAAGGGGTCATCTTGTCTGGGTTAAGGATTTGCTGCTCCCCAATGGTCACCAATGGAATGAGTGGTTGATTAATCATGTGTTTGATGAGATTGAAAGTAAAGCAATTCTGCAAATCAATACTTTGAATGCTAACAGAAGTGATAGAGTCTTCTGGGGGTTGGACAAGAAAGGCACATTCTCTGTTTCAAGTACCTACAAGCACCTGTCTGCTTCTAAATTAATTAAAGAGGATCCTCCTCAATGCAGTAATGCACCAACAATCAAGCAAGGAACCAAACTCAGGTTCTGGAAACTCAAGATTGCAGGTAAAATTAAAATTTTTCTTTGGAAATGTCTGAACAATTCCATCCCAGTAGCTGTGCAGCTTTTGAAAAGAGGGTTGTTCTGGACACTACTTGTGTTATGTGTGGAGAAGGACCTGAAACTGTTGAGCACTTGCTTCTAAACTGTGCAAGAGCAAAGAGATGCTGGGACATCTGTCCAGTTCAGTGGGATGGCATTAAGGATAGGTCTGACTACTTCCCAGGCTGGTGGTATCAACTCTGTTTGCTGGAATCCTCTGAGGTGGCTGAAGCACGCATACAATTATCTACCTATATGCTCTGGTGGCTTTGGAAGTCCAGGAATACCTGGATTTTTCAAAAGATCATGATCCCAGAGCAGGTCCTTGTTAGATTGGCTCATTTGGATTGGCTAGAATTTTCTTCTGCTATTTCTTAGTTTTTCTGTTTCTTGGTTTAGTTCTTTTTTTGTAGTCTGGGTTTGCTTTTTTTTTTTTTGGGATTAGTTCTTCTGGCTAGGCTCTTGCAGTGGGCGGAAGTATTTCTCCTTTGTCTTGCTTTGTTGTCTTGGTCAGTGCTTGAGGCTTTTGTTGAGGATTTAGACCGTCGTGGACGTGTCTCTCATGTTTCTCGTTAGTTGGGTTGTATCTTGTTTTTGAACATTGTATTCCCTTTGTTTTCAATAGTTATCCCTGTCGTTTCGGAAAAAAAAAAAAAAGAAATAAAGTATACAAATGATCAAGTAAAACAAATTTATACAATAAATTTTATTATAAAATAATTCTAAAATAAATACATTAAATATTATTATAATATAATTATAATTTTTTATATTTATTTATCATTTAATTTTAATTATTTTATGTTTGTTTGATAATAACGTTATTTTAATTATTGTTTTCGTTTATATTTTAATAATTTGATTTAATATAATTTACATTATTTTTTAAATTTAATTTAATTTATCCATACCCATATATATTATACTTTACTAGAACATAAATATATATTTATATAAATGAATTAAATATTTTAAAATAAAGTAAATAAAATAAAATAACATATAATAGGCCAATTTACTATAAATTAAATAATTAATACAAATAATAACTTCCAAAAAAATAAAATTAAAATCAAGTAAGATAAAATATAATATAGGAGCATGAAAACAAAATTTAATAAATTTACATTTTAATTATTAAAATAAATTAAAATAATAAATTTTAAAGGAAAATATAATATAGAAATTGTAATTAAAAAATAAATAAAATTAAAGTAGACTAAGTTATTTTAAATATTATTTAGTTTAATTATATATAATTTAGTTTATTATATTTTAATTTATTATAAATTTATATTTTAGTAATTTTATTTAATATAATTTACATTATATTCTAAATTTAATTTATATAAATTAAACTTTACTAACATATATATTTTTATAAATGAATTAAATTTATACATTTTAATTATTAAACTAAATTAAATAAATAAATTTTAAATAAAAATATAATACAAAAATTGAATTAAAATATAAATAAAATTAATATAGACTAATTAAAG
>CACSLK010000751.1:41466-51756 GCA_902706635.1 Striga hermonthica
ATGCCCGTGATGAACGACTGACATAATCTAGAGAATGCGTCTAACTCTAGTTGTTCAAGTAAAGAATGTGTCAACCGAGGCCAGGGAATCTGCTGCAGATGCCAAAGCACATTCGTCAATCCCCAGCCCAAATCTTAGAAGTAAAAAGATTGGTTCAGCAAGATAGATAGCCTAACCCGTAAGCATGTTATTAAAGGAAAGTTCTTATCTTAGCCTTATACAATATATCAAATATCCTGATTGAATACTCTCGATGGAGGATATTCTTCAGGTGGAGTCCATTTATTTCCTTTATTGATTCGTACAGAAAGTGTTCAATTTTTCTAATAGTACTGTTATAAAGCTCAAATTAGTGTTAACTGGAATATATATAATTTTCTGTTAAAACAATTTTCTGGTAGAAAGCAAAATAAAATAATGAAAGAGTACCAGAGTCAGAAAAAGCAACAACAGTCAATCCGCAAAGCTGGTAAGCTAACAGGGCCATCTCCAAAACCTCATTATATACTTCTTATTCTTCCAGCCGGGCCTCGTCACCGGCATCACTCTTAGCTCCTACCCCAATGACATTCCCAAGAACCTTATTCAGTTGAAGCAGCTCAAGGATGACCTCATCAACGTACCGCCAAAGCTGCCCAATACTCAGCCGTGGGTGGGGCTGAGCGAGTAGTCGAATACCTAAGGCCGCCAGCCGACTGCATGCACGATATGACGGTGCCGGAACTTCTGTGGAGGGCCTTGCTGTAGCCCAAAGTACATGAGGGTCCCAATGGTGGCCTTCATGTTTCTTCTTAATCTCCTAAAACAAAATAAAGGCTTCTTATATTAGGTTGTTATGTATAAGGAAAACTTTTTACATCCATTTGTCCATTTAAACACTATCTAAAGCCTACTGCCTAGTTCATAGCGTACCATGACTGATTTTTTGGCGTGAAAAAATTTCTAGCACTCCGAAGCTAAAGAATTGTTGCAGCGCGGAATAGTCAAAACTCACTGCTCAGAGAAAGAAAGAGTTCCAAAAGTTTACCAACAAATCTGGCAGTGACAATAGCCTTTTCTTTAAACTCTGTTACCAGTTAAATAGGGAAACACAACATCAATCAATAGTTACCACTGCAAGTAAGTACATATTAATTACATATTTTTCAGAACTTATATCTAGGTAGTCTCTCGATTTCTTCCTTAGAAGCACCTTCTTCTATTCCAATGCAAATCAGTAAAGATGTTAAAAATTTGAAAAAAAAAAATACTGCAAATAACAATGTCATTCCCAAGTTGTTCAACAAATCAAACTTAGACCATGAAAAGTTTAAATAATTTCCATTACAACCGAAGGTCAAAGAATCACCACTTTCAAAACAACTTAAGTTTATCATTCAATTCAAAGAACTTCAGTTTGTCACAATTTAGCACATAAATCTACAAATTTGCTCCAAAAAAGCTTATCACCAGAAAGGGCAAAATCCAGTTACTCTAAAATTTTGAAAAACGTGGCCCTCCTCCAACATATCGATGTCCCCACAACAACAATTAAAAATTGTTTTACTACGAAAAGAATTACCTAAATGAGTAATCATTAGAGGTCGATCCTTCGCATTCTCTTCCTCGTAATCGTCAGTGTCGAAGGTTGTGCGGTTGGGAAATCCGGCCGTTGACAGCGGAGCTCCTTAACCACGGCGGCCAGTGATTCAAGGTTCACGCCCATTTCACATCCATGAGAATCGAAATTGTGTGGCGCTGGAGGCCGGTTTCGAGAAGGTTCGGTGTCGAACACCAAATTGAGTAAGACCCATACATTTTGCTTCCTCTGTGCGAGTTGGAGAGGCCAGAGAAAAATGAGAGGAGTGCGATTAGGGTTTCATTAAGGGCAACTCTAATAGAAGGTTTTTATGAGGTTTTGATGAGGTTTGAAAACTTGATGCTGATAGGTTTTCTATTATGTACATAAGGTTTGGGGTTTGGATTTTTGAAACCGCTCTTGAATTCCAAACCTGTATCTAAAACAACATAGAAATTATATGTACAAATGCATAAAAGGACGTGATGTTCAAATTCTCCATCAAATATATGTGTATGATGCACGGGAGCGCGTTGGGTGAAAAAGTTGGCCCCACAGCAATATAGTGGTTGTCCCCCACACTTTATTTCAAGAACTTTTTTTTTCCTTTTTTTAAAAAAATATTTCTTGCAAAATAAATGAATTTGTAAAACAAATGAAAAAAAAAGGTTACGTGGGCCCCGCAAGGTCGCATGTGACTTCGGTTTACCGAGAATCAAGTTGGAACGTGTAGATCATTCAGGCACGATGTTATGCGGTACATTTATCGAGTATTTCGGAGTTCTGAGTATTTAATTAGAGAAGCTTGAGTTCATAGGTGAATAGTAGAAAAATAAGCTGCCGTAAATTTTTATTCATATGGTATATTAATATTAAAAAATTCCAAAATAAAATTATAATACATTAATAAATAAAAAGCACAAAATTATTTAGCATAAAAAATACATTGCACAAATTATTTAGCATAAAAAATACATTTATAAATATGTATTTAGATTAAATAAAAATAAAAGTAGAGTTATAGTTTTAAAATATTAATAAAAATAAGAGTATAATATTAATTATTAAAATAAATGGAAAACATGTGGGACCCATAAAAAGGAGGTTTATGAGGTTTATTGTTATTGGATGTTTATATGTGTAAGAGTGAGAATAAGATTTTGAATGATGTGGCATATTGGGAATAGAGAAAGGAGGTTTGTGTAGTTGTGTTATAAAAGATGCTCTTATTGGAGTAAAAATGACAAAGTAACAAAAAAAATAAAAAATCAATAATTCAATCAAGGTCTTAAAACATCTAGTGGCATGTAAGTAAAATAAGTGCCCAACCAAGGTCATTTTGGTAAGAAAATGACAAGTGTCAACAACCCAATAACCCATCATTGTTGGGTTATATGTATAGGAGAGATAAGAGAGACTAGTACAACACTCGTGTATTACACGGTGCTTGTTAAAAATTATTCTTAAATTTTAAAATTAATGAGAAAACTATATTAAATTTAGTTTACTTTTTTACAAAAAAAAAATATATTACTATATATTTTAGAATGATATGTGTTACTTATGACTTACATGTGTTATATTATATTAGTTTCTATAACTTATATCATATAACTACTTGAAATATAAATATATTAGTTGATAAATAATTTTATTTTTTAATTAATATTAAAAATGATTTTATTATTGTTATAAAGATAAATATAAATTATTTTTTTATACATACAATATGGATGTTAAATCGAAGCTCATCAAAATAAGATTAATTTGATATATTACATATGTAAAACTGGCAAAAAATACAAAAGTTATTAACTTTTAAAATATATATACAATTCAATAGTTATAATAAGGAATGATATTAAAATGCAATTAATACATGTAACATGACCATAAATAATCAACAAATTTATGGTAATCCGACCCTAATTATTTTATGTTTGGAAATAAATTAAAATTTACCCAAGCCTAATAACAAAGCATATAATTTTGCCACATAGGATTTCGAAGCACCAAAAGCAGCCACGTAGGCTCAGCGCGTCCTGGATTAATATATAGGGGGATAGGAGAGATATGATCCTTAAAATGAAGGATGTTATTCCATTAAAAAACACAAAGTATGAACTTAAGATGTAGATTTATCATGCTCGTGTGATAATACAATTTTACATGCTATGAAAGTCATATTGTTTACCCGTGCATCGCACGGGATACACCCTAGTTTTGACGTAAAGTCACACAACATTAGCCAACAGAAACGTTTTTGTATTAAGGAGTGACCACGGCTTAAATTAGAGAAATAATGCATTTTACGCGTATAAGACGTGCCCACGCCTTATAAAAAAAATGTTCTTACCTTAAAATTTTCAAAAATCTTATCAAAACTAGTAAATGCTAACCTAAAAATATTTAAAATCAAGTAGAAGAATAAATAAAAAATTTAAAATTGGGTTGCTTTCGAAAAAGCGCCTTTCTTTAACATCTTTGGCTAGACCGTGCTATTGATCAACCGGTTCGGGCTACTAAACTCAATTTTATCAATGGCGTGAGCTTGAAACCCTTCATAAAAAGGTTTCAAACGATGGCCATTCACCTTAAACACCTTACTCGTATCGTGACTTTTTATCTCAACTATCAGAGTCTTATAGGGCGGCCATAGCGCGTCATCAAACCGTATACTCCAATCCTTCCTATTCAGACTCACAGTCTTCTCAAGTATAGACTTGATCTCTCTGTTCGAGACTTCTACCTGGCCACTTGTCTGAGGATGGTAAGCGGTAGAAGTTCGATGGATGACACCATATATTTTCATCAAAGCTTTCACAACCTTGTTGTAGAAATAAATCCTACGATCGCTTATAATGGCTTTTGGCGTCCCAAACCTAACAAAAATATTAGACTTCACAAAATCCACAACCACTTTAGCATTGTTAGTCCGTGTAGCCTTAGCTTCAACCCATTTTGACACATAATCAACAACAAGAAGTATGTACACATTGCAATAAGAAGAAGGAAAAGGACCCATAAAATCAATACCCCAAACATCAAATATTCCACAAACTAGATTAGGGTTGAGGAGCATTTGATCTCGATGTCCTAAATTTCCTGTCTTTTGACATTGTTCACAAGACTTACAGAATAAATAAGCATCACGAAACAACGTAGGCCAAAAGAATCCACACTCTAACACCTTACGAGATGTCCTGTTTGGACCAAAGTGTCCACCACATGCATAAGAATGACAAAATCTCAATTGAGCAGAATAAAGTGTCTGCACTCTCGCTTGAGCAGGCGTTTTGCTTGCTATGGCTCCTCTACTAGTGGCATTCATCATCCGTCTCTCCATCGATAGTAGGCCCTCATAAAAGTATTGAATGAGGAGTTGTTCAGAGATCCCATGCTGAGGGCAACAAGAGCAAAGTTGCTTGAATCGTTCCCAGTAATCGTGGAGCGTCTCGACATCCTTTTGTTTGATTGAACAAATCTCCCTCCGAATGTTCGTTGCTCTTGAGATGAAAATATTTGTCGAGAAACAGGCGTATCATATCGTTCCACGTGGTAACAGATCTAGGAAGCAAGTAAAATAGCCAATATTTAGCACTCTCGATCAATGAGAAATGAAAGGCTCGAACTTTGATGTGGTCCTCCGTGACACCTTGCGGCTTCATACTTGAACACGCCACATGGAACTCTTTCAAATGTTTATGTGGATCCTCATTCTCAAGTCCACGAAACTTTGGGAGTATATGAATTAGACCGGACTTGAGCTCAAAATTTGTCTCCATCGTTGGGTACTCAATGCACAATGGAGTTTGTTCTATGTCTGGAGCTGTCAATTCTCGTAGCGTTTGCTGTCTCTGTGCCATAATCGGCTCAGCTTTTGTTTCGATTTCAAGTTCTGAATCAGTTTCAACTTCTGAATCACTAGAAGAATCCTCCAAATCAAGGGCAATATTCAATCCGGGGGAAGATGAAGAAGACTCTTGAGCACACAAAAATTTAGCTTCTTTCCGCAACCGCTTTGCAGTTTTCTCGATCTTTGGATCGTACTCAAGTAGATTTCCTGCACGAAAAGAACGTGGCATCAAAACAAATCTAATTTTAATTTCCAATCCCTGGCAACGACGCCAAAAATTGATGGGTGTCGAAACCAACAATAATGCCTACTCGTCCAAAATAGAAAATTGTAGTAGCAATGAGTAGGGTCGTATCCACAGAGATTGGATGAAATGAATTAATGCAACTATTTCGTAGAGGAATAATAAGCAAATAAATAGATGGGGGTTTTGATATGTTCAAACTACCTAAAATGATAAGAATTAAATTCAACTAAAATAAACACGAAGATGAGAGATTTAAGATTTAACTAGAGTGAATCACGGAGATAAAATATCCAACCAAAGGAAGGATTCGTAGAAATGGTTCAATGATTCGATCATAGATGCAAAGATGATTCTCCTACTCTCAATGCTGGTTATGGTTATTGATACGACCTAATAACCTATCTTTCCTTACTTGTTCGATAATCAGGATACGATCACTACTTATTTTTCTAATCAATAGACAGTCCTACATACGATAATAAGATTAATCTATCAACATCATTGAATCTAGAAGGACCAACAATTCTAGCCAACAAACACACATGTAGGATCATTTAGACTAGATCATATATCTCCCTAAATATAAAATTAAAAACCCTTAGTAATCAAGTATGTTCTCTGCCACCAATATCAGAACAATCAAACAATTACGGATTTAATGTCCTAAATGGCGATATGCTATTCCGATAATTGAACAAAGGGCTCTTTTTGCATCAATCAATCAAAATAACAATTAAAAATAAACACAAGTGAAATTCGAATAAAAGAGAATAGGGAATTGAAAACTCAATTAGATCTCACAAATCATGTAGAACCAAATCATGAATAATCCTTGGGCTGGAAAAATAATTTAGCTATCCATAAACATGGTAGTCTTTACCATAATATTCATCCTAAAATTAATAAAGACAGTAGAAATAAATAAACTGCAGAAAAATTCTTGTTTCGTAGTGCGTGGGTCGTGCGTCTTTTTGCCGATCTGCCAGTCCAGATAACAGATAAAAATAAAGACGTCGAACTGAAGGGTAGAGAAGAAAGAGGAGAGAGAAAAATAATACCTAGCAGTCTGGTTTCAGTCTAATTCTAATCCTAGAAAAATACGTAGACAATAATATTCTCTCTCTAAAATATCCTAATAAATTAAATAGTCCTTAAATAAATAAAAACTCCATAAAGTCTTTTATTTCTCTTTCAAACTTGAGACTCCTTCCTTCTTCCAACTCTTGTAGGAAATTAGCGTGCCCACGCCTTAGCTCAAATTCGTCTCTTTCGCCCTCCAATCATCATAAATTCCAAATTCCAAGATATCCTACAAAAATTATAGAAATCAGTTAAAATCAATAATTAAGCTCAAATAATCACCGAAAAAGTATGCAAAGAGAATTAATATGCCAAGAATACGACTTATCAGTCCTGCTGATGGGGCAGCCACAAAAAGAGACTTGGTCTATCTTTAAGTCTATTTTAGACCCAAGTAGAGACCTAGTCTCTTTGTATTGAAGTGAATTTTGTTAATTTTATATAGTTTTATCCATGTCATCCAAGATTTGGGTTTATTTACATGTCACATAGGTAAGACTAGACACAATGCATTATACATGTCCTTAGGCTTAGCATATTCTGGAAATATATATATATATATATATATATATATATATATATATATATATATGGTTGATATTATTAAAAATATATATAACATCATACACAAATGAAATATAACATCACATATACCGTTTTCACCAATTTTTTTTAGTGGTTTTATATAACACACACATGTGTATATATATATATATATATATATATATATACTAGTTGGTCGGATGGCTGTGCCTAGTCCAGCCTATAATTATAACCAATATTTGTCAATATTTAAAAATACACATACTTATTTTTTGGCAAGTATAAAAGTAAGAAAAAATACACACAACCGGCTCAAATTTAGTTTGTTTAGTTCATATTTTCGCGTCAAATGTGGTCATTTTTTCACACCGTGTCAGCAGCACAATGCCACGGGTCAGCCGGCTTAAATTTACTCTATAATTTGGTAAAAATTTGGCATCAGTAGAAATAGCCAATTAAATATATATAGTCAATTTGAAATAGTCAATTAAATTTAATAACTAATGTTACTAAATTTCAGAGAAATGAACAACAATTAGAGAAAAAATGTAGAACATTGATCTTGAATAAAATGTCGCAATAAGCTTGAAAATCTTGCACAATTTAAATGAATAACAACAAAGTAATCGTGAGGAATTATTGATAACTTAGTTATTTATTTGTATTGCATTTGATATAATGCTAACTTTATAAATCATTTAATTATTTTAGTTATATTAAAAATACTAACAAGTATTCAATGATATAATGCTAACTTTATAAATCATTTAATTATTTTACTTATATTAAAAATACTAACAAGTATTCAATAATTCAATAGTGAATTTTACAAACTTAATACCACCAAACCAAAATCAAATGCATTGGATAGTCAAAATCCAAAACCAAACCTCAAACATAACATAATCAATATTGGTACTAAAATTCATCAAACTACCTACCTAACAGTATTTCAAGCATTGAAAACCACAAGTTGCATGATACTAACTCAATCTATATCTATATATATAATAATTGCCAGCAAAAAAATTAATAAAACTCTTTTTTTGGTTTCCCTCTATTTTTTGTTATTTTTGCATTAATTAAAAAATTATATATTTTTTATTTTATTATATATTGTTACTATTTTTTTTTTTCAAACGATAGAATTTTATAGATAAGAACACGTATTTACAATGAACGAGTCCGACTAATAGCAGTCGAAACCAACAGCCAAAAGAGCGAACCAAATGAGAGGACATCCCAAAAGGAGCCTACATACCACAGAGACGCACCCACGAGAAAAGAAAAAACCAAACTACACTCCAACAAGTGGAGAAGGACACTCCCACAAGAGGAGAAGGACACTCCCACAAGTGGAGAACGAAACTCCCAACCGGGAGATACGAGCCCAACCTACAACACAGAAAACACAACACAAACAACAACACTCCAAAACACACTAAAGAGAAACCCACAAAAAGGAGATTTTATATTGTTACTATTAACTGATCATAAATTTGCATTAAATGTCACTCTTCTATAGATTTTTTCAAACTATTTATTTATTATTAATTTTTAACTCATTAAGCAATTTATTTTATTAAAATTAGTTAATTATTTTTTTTTGGCATAATCAAACCATTTCAAATTTCGTACACAATTGCTACAATAATAATTTTAGTATTATTTTATCCAACTAATTGATGATAATCAGTCAAAACCGCATCAGTATAACGATTAATATATAAGCTAAATAGTTTATATTTATATCGTTACTAATGATAAATTATATAAAGTGTGATAAGCTTATTATCTAACTTATGATTTTAAATATTACATAAACACACATTTAACCTAATATTTTTTTTGCAATATTTGTGCATGTGCACAAGATGGAATGCTAATTACATATATTTCACTACTCTTAGTGTCCTACATTTATTATTATAAAAAAAATATTAAATAAAAATATAGCTTCACTCCACACAAGGAAAACCAAATGCATTTGATAGTCAATTTCCAAAATCAAATCCAAACCGCAACATAATCATTATCTTTTTCAGTAAGTGTTGAAAACCACAATTTGAATGATAACTACTCAATAACATACATTTCGCTATTCTTCATACTAGTGCATTGGCTCCATCGGCTCCATCAGTAATAAAAGGAGAAGGCATGTCTTTATGTAAGACAATATGTGCATAAAGGTTGGAAAGTAATGACATTGAGGCTTGTCTAGATAAACCTATAGAAATACTGTTCCCTTTCCAGTTGACCCAATAGATAATTAAGATATTGATCAAGTGGTTGTTCACCTTCATGTGATTGTTATCGGAAGCTGCATGGACCATTGCTTGCGATTTTATACCCCCTCATGGTTGCCGGCTTTAGATTACCAAGAACAGTAACCCTCCGATTCTGATAAAAAGAAGACACTGTTAGTAAATGTAACGGCAAAAGGTGGGCATATGGTCAGCGCATAACTTAATCCAATACGACATATGTAACACCCCACCTTACTAGATAAATCAGAGTTGCGCAATTATTCGCAAAGTTTTTGAAAACTAAAACATTTTTACTTTGCGAAACTGATTTGGGGTGCTACCGTGAAAAATCTTTACTTAATTTAGAAAACCGTTGTTTATTAAAACGTCCGGTTACTGAAAAACTGTGTTTTCTGAAAAGTTCGTCAAAATACGATAAATTCGACAAAATATATCAAAACATCGTCAAAAGTAAGCGGAAGCATAAGTTATAGTTATACAGTCCAAAACATATATATGAATATCCTGAAAGTCCCGATCTGCTCCCGTCACGTCACGCTCCTGGCCCGACCTGCTGACCTGAAAAATAAGATAAAACTGGGGAGTGAGCACTAGGCACTGTGCTCCTTGGAAACTCATACTAATGTATAACATCGTAAATAATAACAATATCATGAACTAAGCATATATATCTGAACTAAACTGATACCGGTCTGAACTCGCGACCGAAGTCACGTACTCGCGACCGAAGTCACGTAAC
>CACSLK010000751.1:55416-75659 GCA_902706635.1 Striga hermonthica
GACCGGGGGGTTGGAGGGGGGGTAAAGAGAGAGAGAGCGAGAGAGAAGATAGGGATTAACAACAATGGATAGGACGAACAACACAGAGAATAACAAAACGAAAAACATTAATTACAAATAGAAAACCCTTGAGATTCAGTTTATTTGAACTAAGAAATATACATACATGGGGAGAGCACATATATATCACCAGCTATCTTTTAAAAATACAACTATACCCTTCTTTTTATGCTACAAATACTCCAGTTCATAGGTCTATTTTAGAATCAGCAAGCTATTGGAAGTCAACACACATGAAATTCTGAAGCAAGGTCTTGTATACCTCAGGGGGTACCAGTAATTTCAGAGGATAAGTAGGTCCAGTCTTGCCTACGGTATGCAATCATCTCAGTGAAAAATAAAACTCAGACTTGGAGATCTTTTGAAAAAGAACCCTTCGAATTCAAGAGAAAGATCAACCTCTACCCATGACAACCCAACAGAGGCTCTTTGTTTTCACATCATAGCCTAATATTGTTTGTCTTTATCTACTCCTAAGTTTAAAAAACACCTTTGGTTTGCAGCTACCTTCACCACTTGAAAAAAAGAAAAAATCAAGCTTTTTATAAGTAAACTACAACTGTTGTCACGTGTATTTTTCTTGTCACTCATATAAGCAATCTAATTATGTGTCTTAACCTTGATCATTTTCTAAGCATTATGATGCATGAAGTTTATGCAATAGAATCTGATGGCGACGAGATAGCATTGGCGTACTTGGACAAGTTTGACCCTCTTCATATCTAGCTATTTATTTATTTAGTATTTTATCCTTTTATTTATTCCCTTTTATTTATTTCCTATGTTTAGGATATTTATTGCTTTAAATAAGTTTGGGTGGAGAGCCTATTTAAAGAGGCAGAAAACTCATTGTTATTCAGTTTTTACGATTGAAATAAAATATCTCTCTTGAGTTCTTCTGAGAATTCATATTGTTCCCATCGTACGTTTTCTACTGCGTCAGTTGGTATCCAGAGTCAGACCGATTCAAGATGCCGCCAAAACGAGATAATGACCGACGAGTTGCTCATTTGGAAGACTTGGATCGAAGAACGGATGATCTAGGGTTTCAAATTGATCGGGTTGATCGTAGGGTTGAAGGTCTCGCAGAGGGGATCGATGAGATTCGGGAAGCTATGCGGATGTTGATGGCGCAAGGGACGGCGGACCGTGACCCAGCAGGCCGGGCGGGTAGCGGCGAGGCTCGAGGCGGACGCGGCGGAAGGGGCTTCGACGAAGCGCACCGTCGCCGCTCGCCACCTTCGTCTCCCGGCCATGACAGCAACGACGACACACAGTCGGATATCAACCCCTTCGGTGACGTGTCCGCTGGGACGGCGACGACCGTGGCGAGGACAGCGAGGACGACGTCCGCGGTCACCGACGTGCAGCGGAGGGTGCGAACTCGCGCTTGGGAGGCCGGCTTTCGTGTCGATTTGCCGGAGTTCTCAGGCGGTCTCGATGTCGGTGACTTCCTGGACTGGATTGGAGCGGTGGAGACGGCACTCAATTTCAAACAAGTGTCTGCCGATCGCCACGTAGGGCTGGCCGCGACTCGCTTGCGTGGCCGCGCTTCGGCTTGGTTTATTCAACTTGAACAACGGTGACATCGTTTGGGTAAATCTCCTATTACTTCTTGGGCTAAATTTCGTAGGAATATGGAAGAGGAATTTTTACCATTTAATTACGTTAGTGTTGTGTATCAAAAATTTCGAACCCTTCGTCAAGGCACACGTTCGGTTGATGATTACACTGAAGAGTTTTACAGATTGCTTACTCGTATTGATAGCCGGGAAACCACTGTGCAACTAATTTCCCGGTATATTAGCGGGCTTCGTATTGCGATTCAGGATACCGTTAACATGTTCATGCCCGTAACTCTTTCGGATGCTCACCAACGTGCTCTCCTGGCCGAGCAGCAACTATCACGTCGGCCTTCCGCCGGTTTTTCTCCAGCCATCTGTTTCAGCCCATCGACGTCCGGCCCGTCAAAACCTGCCACGGTTCCTGGGACAGCAGCCGGTCCGACAGGCGGCCGCGTGGGTCCCGTGCCTTCGGGGTTGTCATCCGGCACGACGGCGGCACCGGTGGGGCCTCGCCCCGGTGGTGGTCTCCGCTGTTTTTCTTGTGGCGAGGCTGGACATCGTCGGTCCGAGTGTCCTCGTTCGACCGGGGGCCGACAGTTATTTGTTGACGGGGATGGTGAGCATAATGACCATTTCGCTTATGATGGACTGCCAGTGTTTGATACGGAGCCGTTGGAGAATGTTGAGGTTCATTGTGGTGATGTTGGCACGTGCCTTGTGCTGCGGCATTCTTGTTTGTCTCCCCATGGCGATTCGGATTCTTCCAGCCATCGACATCAGTTGTTTGAGTCCACATGTACTATTGGTGATCGTGTGTGCCGTTTTATCGTGGACTCCGGGTCTTGTGAGAATGTTTTGGCCGAAGAGGCAGTGTCTAAGCTTCGGTTGACCACGGAGCCGCATCCCCGTCCCTACACATTAGCTTGGACCAACCGTGGCAGTGGTGTGACTGTTAACCGTCGGGTCTTGGTCTCTTTCTCTATTGGCGCATCGTATCGTGATCGGATTTGGTGCGACGTAGTCCCTATGGATGCCTGCCACTTGCTATTGGGGCGCCCCTGGCTCTTTGACCGCTCGGTTCTTTATGATGGTCGTCTTAACACCTATACTTTCACATTTGACGGTGTTAAGATGAATTTGCAGTCCGCTCCTCCTCGCCCTTTGCCTCAGCCGGCGGCTTCTCCGGTCTTGTTCCTCTCGCGGTCAGCTTTTGAGGCGGAACTGCGTGAGGCGCCCATTGTCCTTTTACTTTTACATACCGACGTCCCTGACAGTAAATCGATACCACCAGCCATTCAGCCTTTGTTAGATGAGTTCGCTGATGTCTTTCCTTCTGAGTTGCCTCCCGGGTTGCCTCCTTTACGTGATATTCAGCACCACATTGACTTGGTGCCGGGAGTGGTCCTTCCTAATCGCCCACATTACCGTATGAGCCCTACGGAGCATGAGGAGTTACGTAGGCAGGTCGTGGAGCTTTTGCAGAAGGGGGTGGTCCGCCGTAGCCTCAGTCCATGTGCCGTTCCGGCCCTGTTGATCCCGAAGAAGGACAGTTCTTGGCGTATGTGTGTGGACAGCCGGGCCATCAATAAAATTACGGTCCGTTATTGTTTCCCTATCCCTCGACTGGACGATCTTTGGACCAATTGTACGGGGCCACCATTTTTACCAAGCTTGATCTCCGGAGTGGCTATCATCAGATACGTATTCGCCGGGGTTATGAATGGAAGACAGCTTTCAAGATTCGCGAGGGCCTTTTTGAGTGGTTGGTTATGCCGTTTGGTTTGTCTAATGCCCCGAGCACTTTTATGCGAGTAATGAACCAGGCTTTGCGGGATCTTATTGGTAATGTGTGGTCGTTTACTTCGACGACATTCTTATCTACAGCCAGTCGTTGGAGGCGCACTTGGGCCACGTGCGAGAGGTACTTCTTATTCTTCGTGCTGAGTCCTTTTATGCTGCACCGCTCAAGTGTGTGTTCTTGGTGGATTCGGTTCTTTTTCTTGGCTTTGTTATTTCAGCGGATGGTATTCGTGTGGATGCCGGGAAGGTTGCCGCCATTCGGGACTGGCCGCCACCTACGACGGTTACTGAGGCCCGCAGCTTTCATGGCCTCGCCTCCTTCTACCGTCATTTCATCTCTCATTTTAGCTCCATCATGGCCCCGTTCACGGACCGTATTGTCGGGAAGTCTTTCGTTTGGACACCGCAGGCGGCCGAGGCCTTTGCACTGATCAAGGATCGTCTTACTTCGACACCTGTCTTGGTTTTGCCTGACTTTTCTCGACCTTTTGAGCTTTCCTGTGATGCTTCTAAGGTCGGCATTGGGGCGGCTTTGAGTCAGGAGTCCCGCCCAGTCGCATTCTTTAGTGAGAAGCTTTCTGGCCCGCGGCTTCGGTATAGTACTTATGACGTGGAGTTTTATGTTGTGTATCGTGCTGTCCAGCATTGGCGGCACTATCTCTTCCACCGTGAGTTTGTTTTATTTTCCGACCATGAGGCTTTTCGTCATCTGTCTTCTCAGGACAACATTTCTTCCCGCCATGCCACGTGGACTTCCTTCTTACAGCAGTTCACGTTTGTCCTGCAGCATCGTTCGGGGGCTTCTAATCGCGTGGCGGATGCCCTTAGTCGGCGTGTCCTCGTGTTGTCGGATATGCGAGTGCAGGTTGTTGGCTTTGACGTCCTTCGCGACTTATATGCGTCAGATCCTTTCTATGGGCCCATTGTTACTCGCCTTGCGTCGGGCCCGTTTGAGGATTATGTGTTGCATGATGGCTTCCTTTTTCGTGGCCTCCGCTTGTGTATCCCTGACAGCAGTCTTCGTCTGAAGCTGGTGGGCGATTTGCATGGTGCCGGTCACCTTGGTTGGGACCGTTCGGTGGAGTTGGTCCATCGATCATTTTTCTGGCCTTCCTTGCGGCGGGACGTGTCTCATTTGTCGAACGCTGTCGTATTTGCCAGGTGTCCAAGGGCGGGTCGACTAATGCGGGCCTCTATCGGCCTTTACCAATTCCTACTCAGCCTTGGAGTGCCGTCAGCATGGATTTTGTGGTGGGATTGCCCCGGACTCAGCGCGGGTTCGATTCCATCTTTGTCGTTGTTGACCGCTTCTCGAAGATGGTCCACTTTATTCCGTGCCGGCGCACGACTGATGCTCTTCACGTCGCCCAACTGTTCTTTCGTGAGATTTATCGTCTGCATAGGCTCCCTTCATCTATTGTCTAAGACCGCGATACACGTTTTCTGAGTTTCTTTTGGCGGAGCCTTTGGCGCATGACTAACACCCGCCTTGATTTTAGTAGTGCCTATCACCCTCAGACGGATGGGCAAACGGAGGTTGTCAATCGGTCCCTTGGTAATCTGCTTCGTTGTTTGGTCGGGGACAACGTGAAGAGCTGGGACAGCCATTTACCTCAGGCGGAGTTTGCTCATAATTCGGCGGTGTGCCGGGCCACAGGTTTCTCACCTTTTCAGATCGTCTACTCCGTGCAGCCGTGGGGTCCGTCCGATTTGCTGGCATTGCCGGCCCCGGGCGATGTTGACCGCCGCGCCGAGGACATGATGGCCGACTTGCGACGGACGCATGAGGCGACTCGGGCCCGTCTGGTGCAGGTCACGTGCGAGTACAAGCGGCAGGCTGACCGCCGGCGGCGCCATGTGGAGTTCGAGGAGGGCGATTTCATGTGGGCTGTTTTGACTAAGGATCGTTTTCCGGCTCACGAGTATAACAAGCTGTCGGCCCGAAAAATTGGGCCTCTGGAAATCTTGCAGAAAATTAACCCCAACGCATACCGCTTGCGTCTTCCCTCTCACATTCGCACTTCGGACGTTTTTAACGTCAAGCACCTTGTTCCTTTTCATGGCGACAATTCGGACGACGAGATCCCCCCGGATTCGAGGGCGAATCCTCCCCAACCCGGGGAGAATGATGGCGACGAGATCGTATTGGCGTACTTGGACAAGTTTGACCCTCTTCGTATCTAGCTATTTATTTATTTAGTATTTTATCCTTTTATTTATTCCCTTTTATTTATTTCTTATGTTTAGGATATTTATTGCTTTAAATAAGTTAGGGTGGAGAGCCTATTTAAAGAGGCAGAAAACTCATTGTTATTCAGTTTTTACGATTGAAATAGAATATCTCTCTTGAGTTCTTCTGAGAATTCATATTGTTCCCATCGTACGTTTTCTACTGCATTAGAAGCAAAGCCAAATAAAGAGACGATAACTCAATTTAAGTAGCTTTTACCAGAAACAAGGTCAACCTCAGTGAAGTATAACCATAAGTGACCAATAAAACAATGTTTAGGCGGGATCATGAGTTTGATAGAGCACTATAAACCTAAGAAGATGAGTTAAGAGGACGCACATCAGCGTAAGTATACATAAGGGGCGAGAAACGGAAGATGTTCCCAATCACAGAACTTCAAAAAAAGGATTTCATAAAAATAATTCGTCAAATCATATGAAAATCATTCTCAGAAAATATACATTTATCCACCTTTTCTCCTACCATTTGATCTTTGTATATAGAATTTAGCAACTTCAAATAATAAAATTTTGACACTTATTAAAATGATCAAACAATACCCTTTCTCATAGTACAATCGTTCCCTTCACATGATGCGACATAAGCCATCAGAAAGGTCGTTAACATATCCTATCAGAACAGAGTTGATAATGACATCAGTTGTTTGATAAAACGCAAAATATAAAGACAACATGACATCGATTATTTGATAAGATGCAAAATAGAAAAGCAAACTTGCACCAAAAGAGATTATATATATCGAATCAGGGCACAAACAAGAAAACAAGTGATCCATTGGTAAACCAAGTACAAGTTCCCATATGTGAATTAAATGAACACAAGAGGCAAGAGCAAAGAAAAACAAGGTCATTTTTATTAGACAACATTTATACATAAACTCAAGCATAATATTTTTTTTTTTAAAATCTAAATCTAACCTACAATATGTCATGAAAGAGCACAAATATGTCAAAATCATAAGAAGCAGTGACATAAGCTAAAGGTAAATTAAAATAACCTGAAACCTTTGATTCCTTAAGTTTCTCAGCGACTTTTTTTACCTCAGCTTCAGCCTTCACATTCCTATCAGCTTGACTACCAGCAAACTTTCTCCCTATAGCATTCGACTTCCTCGTCTTTCTGCATATAATGACAAGTGGCAGCAGCAGTCCACGTAGAAGTATTAGAAGTCAATCGCCGTTTCCAATAAGACATGTGGTATCAGCGGTTTGTTTTTTCTTCATTTTTAAGATTTTCTTTTTTTTTTTTTGTTTTTTCTTCATTTTTAAGTTTTTCTTTCTTTTTTTTTCTGTAAAAGTGGTAAAAGTTATGATGAAAGTGGAATACATCAGAGTTGCTCCTCCTGGGTTTGTCTAGATTTACCATTTTCCATTTGTGCCTTCAAGTTCTGATCTTTATAATCCGATTTATGCTCTAATTGTCTTCGTCCTCCCTGTCGGAAAAAGTACAAAAAATTATAGTTATCACTGCCTATTACTAAATGTAATATTGAAGGGGTAGAAAACATAAATATCAGTTATTGGCACCACCTGTAATCAACAGACTACAACATCCTCTGAACTGAAACCTGTAAGTATACATTGTTTTAGGTAAAATTAGCATGACCTAAAGAAAGAAAACCAAGGTTTGAACCAGGATCCAGTGCAAACTGGTTACCAGTCAAACTAAAAGTATCTCCACGAGCAAACAATATGAATTTTGAAAACAAAAGGAAAAAGAAATATTGCGTACGTTTAGTACAACTTCAGGTTTTGAGCACTTGAGAGGAAGAGACATCATCGGACCTTGTTTGCTTCATCATAATTTGAGAAAACAATCGAAGCTTCTCCTATGACTCCTGAAATAGATGACCATACACCACCACAAAAACCAACAGTTAGCTTTTAAAAAGATCACTTGGCAGTAAAGCAAGGCATAACTGAATTCGTATGGCCATTTATGCTTTCCAGACCGAATTTGGTCAACTTACCCGCGTACCCCAATATCACCCGCTAACATAAATTGCCCACCGACAGAATGGGTCCCGAACAAATCACTGTAGCAGCCCAACTTTTACTCCACTGTGTTTATCGCGACCAGGCATACAATTTTCTCTGCACGTTTCGAAGGCCTCAATCCTAGCGATGCATCTCCAAAATCACGAGCTGATCTTCGCGCATCCATCCTCGATCCATTCTCTCTCCATTTATATATAGTGACGGATCCATTTGACGGTGACCTAGTGACGGCAGATCCATCAAGTCGCTGGTGAAGAAGATTATGAAAAATTGGTTCGAAAAAAAAGTACCCATTCATACAGAGGATATTTATTCTTGAATGGAGGAAGTGAAGATTCGGTGCGGAACTTTGATATGCAGAAGAATGAGAGCAAGTAGTTCAGGAACTTACATGGCAAATGATACAATTGAGTTAAAAATCTATTGGCTAATTAAAATGGGATAGAAAAAACACGCACCACAAATTATAATTCGTTGATGGCCTCCCGGCGACCCAAATTACCTCACGTCAGCAGCCCCTCTTCGAGTAAGACAAAAAAAATATTGCAGCAGTTGCTGTTGCACCCTCCCCCGCCACAACACTTGAAGTCGCCTCAGACATTGCTGGTGGCCCTCCAGCCCTGATAAAACCTCCCGTTGCAGCACAGAAAGTCGCCATAAATTCGAGTTCTGACACTTTCGAAAATCCCCTGGCTAATGATGTTACTCCAAAAGTGATGCCCAGCGGCTCTACCCATTTACTCTCGGAAGCCGAACAAACCCCGACGTAATTCGTCGAAATTCCAGCAATCAACGTCGCCAAAAATGAATATCGTCCACACCTAAAAAATGGGAAAGCACGAGCCAATGTCACCCATAAATTGTCATTTACCAAACTACATATCGTCGAAGTTACTCTTTCTGGAGATTAACAAAAATGGAAATTAAAAGGAAAAACAAACGGTTGGTGAACAACCAATTTATAAACAAATAGAAGGTTCTCATTGAGTTTGCTTAAAATCTCATAATCACAAGAAACCCAACACAGAATAAACAATATTGTGTAGGCCAAATCAGAATCAAGACAACTTATCATGGGATAAAAGAAAAAGGTTGTAAAGCACAAGGGGTCCCCCAGAAGAACAGCATGACATCCAAATACAGGTCCTCAATTCCAATAAAGAAACATGTGTTGTGCAAATAGAAACATGAATTACACTCCTTATCTATTATCAACAGAACCGAAAAAGAGTTAAAATTGAATTTCTTGAAAAGAACAGACCACAAAGAGAAATATTCCAATTCAGAAGCAATATACAAACCGTTAAACAAAAATTACAATTCCAAAAGAAATATTCACAACTAAATCATAAACTGTTACATAAATGTCTCGCTGTTCGCGTTGGAGAAAATGAAAATAGAATAGAAAATTTTAGGGCTTGTGACTGTTGGGATTGGGTTTTAAACTTGAGATCGATTAGGGTGTGTTTGTGATAAAATATTTTCTCGTTTCGTACCTCGAACTCCAATCACCGGTCTTCAACCTTGCACTGGACAGTGTCTGCCACTAGCAGCCATGGGAATCATCCACAAAGATAAATCGGTGCTTATTTAGACTCGAGAGAATTGCCTACAATCTGTGCCAATTTCAGTATATTTTTCAAATTTCATTCAAAATTGGATAAATAAAATAAAAAAAAAAACAAAAAAACAAAAAACTTAGCAAGATCTACTACAAAGTTCAATCGTGCAGACAAAAACCTACAAATTTTAGTTAGGTACAACGGATCATTTCCCTCGCGCCAAAGCTCATGTGCTTCACGGCGGCGGAACTGCCGGGATGAGGTGGCGGCTTCGTTAGGCAATTTTGCTCTTCCCGGAAGGAGCTTGGGAAAGTAATTGGACTTCCACAGTGGCTTGGATGTGGGGTCACCAGCGAGGTGCTTCTCGATGGCTGGGTTGTAGCGCTTTTGGCGGCGCTGGCCCATGGTTGCGGCTGCAGGCGGTGGGCGGCCGGGTTAACATCACCGGAGAGATTTTTAGTTGAGAGCGAGAGCGTCGAGAGCCGGGAGAGAGAGATGGTTTTCCGTAGATTGAAATCGTAGCTTTCTTTTGGTGCTTTTTGACTAATTCATTGTTGCGTGTGGGATGGTCTGTTCTAAAAAGAGTGAAAGCAAGAGCGAGATGTTAAGCCACAAAATGCAGAATGAAACGCAAGCTAAAGACGTCTAATCAGTAAAGAAAGGACGGAAGACGTATATAATTGAACACGCTACCAGATTTTCTGTGAGGACTGAGGAAATCTCGCGAGGAAACAAATGAGGGCAGTTGTGCAAAAAAGGGCTAATTGCAGGGGCATTTTTATCTAAAAAAGTCGCCACGTGTCAAGCCTACAGCTACTTATACTTTTTCTTATATGTATGAGGGAGATATGACTAACCTTTATGTAGCGGAAGCAAAAACTTGCATGTATCTTTTATCTGACGGCTACTAGATTCGTCGGTATCCTCCACGCTCTAAAACCCGAGCCGCCTTGTGATGGTTTCGGCTCAACAAGAGAATATGCACTAAATAAAGATATATATAGCATTTGTGTTGACCAGTTCTTTGACTTTGTATTTCTTTTGTTCTTCACCCCCTTTAAGATGCACAAAGCATCTACTTACTCGAATATCATCATTGTGGCCCTCTAAGCGACGACGAATTTTCCCCTTTCTCAACCCTAACCGCAGCCTCTCTGAATTCGTTGTCGATTTGCCTTCTCCGGCGACGGCAGGGCTTGGCCAATGGTCGCCTCCTGACCGCTCGTCCCGCCTTGGCCTTCGTGCGACTCGAAACCTGCTGCGCTCCAACTGCATCGGCCCTCTAAGCGACGACGAATTGAAAGCTCGAGTAGCTGTCCCCATGGTAGGAGTCTTGTCGGAGAGGGGTGACTTTCTCCCGGTCACCGGCGGCCCCTCGATTGGTGTTGGTAAGCTCCACTTTCTCTCTATTTTGTCGGTGTTTGGAGTCTCCTATTGGTCGTTTCCGTCTCCTTCCGGTGGGGCGTCCTATGGGTGGTTGATTGTAGTCGGATTATTGTGGTGGTGCTCGGCGAAGTGCGTGTCTGAGGACGGGATCGACCAGGCTGCTGCGATGTCTCTTTTGTGGTGGTTGGGTTTTGAACTGTACCTCCTAACCCCCTCCCCTTTTCGGCTAGTGGTGTTAGGCGACCGGGGTCCAGGAGCCTGCTTTTTCGATGCTCGGCTAGTGGTGTTAGACGGGTTCGGTTGGGCGGGTGGGGTTTGGTTGGTCGGCTTCTTTCGGTTGGAGGTGGGTCGACTTGGGGAATGGTTTGGTCTCGGTTTCGGCTGCTGTATAGGCGGTTGCGCAGTTTCGGTAGCTGGTTCCCGGGCTGGGACTATTTCTTGTGTCGATTGTTCACTGTTGGTTGGGCCAGACCGCTCATCGGGGAAGGGCTGTTCTTTTTTCTTAGTATTATGTGTTGTTTTTGGTTCTTCATTTGTTTGTTTATGTGTTCATGTTGTTCTTGTGTTTTAGGTTTGGGTCATTTGGCCTCTGTGCGCATGAGTGTCACCTTTATTACCTTGTTGGGGTCCGACACTTGGTATTACCCTGTTGGGGTCTTTGTGTTTTTTGTTGTGTTTATTGTAGTATTTTTATTACCCCTATGGGGTCGTGGTCGAGTAGTTGGACTGTTTAGTTTGAGTTTTTATTCAAGCGTTGCTAGCGGGATTCTAGGCGGGCTTCTGACCTGTCCTCCCAGTTTATTCTCCCGTTGGGAGCTTTGTATTTTTATTCGCACATTTGTGCGCTTTTGATTTATAATAGTACCTCTATCGTTCCGGGAAAAAAAAATATAGCGTCTCCCAAAGAGACAAATTAAATGGAGATTTAACTCCAAACTACATAACGTAGTTACTTAATGGGTTCATTTAACAATGTCATTAAGTGGATGTTAATTAATTTAACTCATAGAATTATTTACTAACAACACTCCCACTCAGCCACATAAGCCGAGACTATATCATCAACATAAATCTTTATTAACAAATCTTTTGCCTCATATGGGTAATAGAGCGTACGACCAAATGCAACAATAACAATGTTATATTATTTAACGCCCCACTTTTAGAAGACGAAAGTCAAAGACTTTTCATAAAGTCAACTTAAATTTTTCAAAATCCTTTACATAAATAGATGGCGCTACTCAACATAAATTCATAAATCATCATTACAAAATTCATACTCACTAGTATCGTAAATCTTAAACCAACGTTTCATCCAACGTTTTCATATATCCCAAATTCGTCAATTTTCCAATGGGAACATTTCCCCAAACCAATGTTTAAAAATTTCAAGATCATATTTCGTAAATCCTCAGTTTTCAGAACATAATTAAAAACCAGTATTCATAAATACGTCAACAATCCAAAATTCATAAATGTATGCGCAAGTTACTAAAATGAGGTCAGGCCAAACGACCGACCACCACTCGTCTTTGCCTCGTCACCCGACACCTGCTTAACCTGCATATGTGAAGAGCCGATGGGAGTGAGCACAAATGAAACCGTAGTGCTCACTACTATGCACATGGTGCCGTGTTTGAAAACAAGTCTTTCTGGAGACGTTGCTTACATTTTCGTTCTTGCCCCTATTAACTCTTAATTTTTTCGACTTTTTTTTAAAAGTGTACAATTTTGCTTCAAAACACGATGGGGCGATAAATATATGTTATCCACATAAAATAATTGTGTCGTGTTCGAAATTAAGTCTTTCTGGAGACGTTGCTTACATTTTCGTTCTTGCCCCTATTTACCCTAATTTTCCTCGAATTTTTTTTACGTGTACGATTTTTGCTTCAAAACAAGATGGGGCGATAAATACATCATATCCACATCAAATAATGGTGCCGTGTTCGAAAACAAGTCTTTCCGGAGACATTGCTTACATTTTTCGTTCTTGCCCTTATTTACCCTTATTTTTCTCGACTTTTTTAAACGTGTACGATTTTGCTTCAAAACACAATGGGGCAATAAATATATGTTATCCACATCAAATAATGGTGTCGTGTACGAAAGCAAGTTATTCCGTAGACGTAGCTTACATTTTTCGTTCTTGCCCCTATTTACCCTTATTTTCCTCGACTTTTTTAAACGTGCACGATTTTGCTTCAAAACACGATGGGGCGATAAATATATGTTATCCACATCAAATAATGGTACCGTGTTCGAAAAGAAGTCTTTCCGGAGACGCTGCTTACATTTTCGTTCTTGCCCCTATTTACCCTAATTTTCCTCGACTTTTTTAATAGTGTACGATTTTGCTTCAAAACACGACGGGGCGATAAATATGTTATCCACGTCAAAAAATGGTGTCGTGTTCGAAAACAAGTCTTTCCGGAGACGTTTCTTACATTTTTCGTTCTTGCCCGATTTACCCTTATTTTTCTCGACTTTTTTAAACTTGTACGATTTTTTGCTTCAAAACTCGATGGGCGATAAATATATGTTATCCACATCAAATAATGGTGCCGTGTTCGAAAACAAGTCTTTTCGGAGACGTTGATTACATTTCTCGTTCTTGCCCCTATTTACCCTTATTTTCCTTGACTTTTTTAAATGTGTACGATTTTGCTTCAAAACACGATGGGGCGATAAATATATGTTATCCACATCAAATAATGGTGTTGTGTTCGAAAACAAGTCTTTCTGGAGACGTTGCTTACATTTTTCGTTCTTGCCCTTATTTAACCTTATTTTCCTCGAATTTTTAAACGTGTACAAATTTGCTTCAAAACACGATGGGGCGATAAATATATGTTATCCACATCAAATAATGGTGTCGTGTTCGAAAACAAGTCTTCTTGCCCCTATTTACCCTTATTTTTCTTGACTTTTTTAAACGGGTACGATTTTGCTTCAAAACACGATGGCCCGTAAATATATGTTATCCACATCAAATAATGGTGCCGTGTTCGAAAACAAGTCTTTTCGGAGACGTTGCTTACATTTTTCGTTCTTGCCCCTATTTACCCTTATTTTCCTCGACTTTTTTAAACGTGTACGATTTTGCTTCAAATCACGATGGGGCGAGAAATATATGTTATCCACATAAAATAATGGTGTCGTGTTCAAAAACAAGTCTTTCCGGAGACGTTGCTTACATTTTCGTTGTTGCCCCTATTTACCCTTATTTTTCTCGACTTTTTTAAACGTGTACGATTTTGCTTCAAAACACGATGGGGTGATAAATATCTATTATCCACGTCAAATAATGGTGTCGTGTTCGAAAACAAGTCTTTCTAGAGACGTTGCTTACATTTTTCATTCTTGCAGCTATTTACCCTTATTTTCCTCGACTTTTTTAAATGTGTACTAATTTTGCTTCAAAACACGATGGGGTGATAAATATATCTTATCCACATCAAATAATGGTGTCGTGTTCGAAAACAAGTCTTTCCGGAGACGTTGCTTACATTTTTGTTCTTGCCCGTATTTACCCTTATTTTCCTCGACTTTTTAAAACGTGTACGATTTTGCTTCAAAACACGATGGGGCAATAAATATATGTTATCCACATCAAATAATGGTAACGTGTTCGAAAACAAGTCTTTCCGGAGACGTTGCTTACATTTTTTGTTCTTGCCCCTATTTAACCTTATTTTCCTCAACTTTTTAAAAGTGTACGAATTTGCTTCAAAACACGATGGGGCGATAAATATATGTTATCCACATCAAATAATGGTGTCGTGTTCGAAAACAAGTCTTCTTGCCCCTATTTACCATTATTTTTCTCAACTTTTTTAAACGTGTACGATTTTGCTTCGAAACACGACGACCCATAAATATATGTTATCCACATTAAATAATGGGGCCGTGTTTTCGGAGACGTTGCTTACATTTTTCGTTCTTGCCCCTATTTATCCTTATTTTCCTCAACTTTTTTAAACGTGTACGATTTTTGCTTCAAATCACGATGGGCAATAAATATATGTTATCCACATAAAATAATGGTGTCGTGTTTAAAAAACAAGTCTTTCCAGAGACGTTGCTTACATTTTCGTTCTTGCCCCTATTTACCCTTATTTTTCTCGACTTTTTTAAACGTGTACGATTTTGTTTCAAAACACGATGGGGCGATAAATATCTGTTATCCACGTCAAATAATGGTGTCCTGTTCGAAAACAAGTCTTTCCAGAGACGTTGCTTACATTTTTCGTTCTTGCAGCTATTTACCCATATTTTCCTCGACTTTTTTAAACGTGTACTAATTTTGCTTCAAAACACAATGCGGCGATAAATATATCTTATCCACATCAAATAATGGTGCCGTGTTCGAAAACAAGTCTTTCCAGAGACGTTGCTTACATTTTCATTCTTGCCCGTATTTACCCTTATTTTCCTCGACTTTTTTAAACGTGTACGATTTTGCTTCAAAACACGATGGGGCGATAAATATATGTTATCCACATCAAATAATGGTTTTGTGTTTGAAAACAAGTCTTTCCGGAGACGTTGATTACATTTTTGGTTCTTGCCCCTCTTTACCCTCATTTTTCTCTACTTTTTTAAATGTGTACGATTTTGCTTCAAAACACGATGGGGCGATAAATATATGTTATCCACATCAAATAATGGTGTCATGTTCGAAAACAAGACTTTCCGGAGACGTTGCTTACATTTTTCATTCTTGCCCCTATTTATCCTTATTTTCCTCGACTTTTTTAAACGTGTACGATTTTGCTTCAAAACACGATGGGTCGATAAATTTATGTTATCCAAATCAAATAATTGTGTCGTGTCCAAAAACAAGCCTTTCTGGAGACCTTATTTTCCTCGACTTTTCTAAACGTGTACGAATTTGCTTCAAAACAGGATGGGGCGATAAATATATGTTATCCATGTCAAATAATGGTGCCCTGTTCGAAAACAAGTCTTTCCTGAGACGTTGCTTACATTTTTCGTTTTGCCCCTATTTACCCTTATTTTCCTCGACTTTTTTAAACGTGTACGATTTTGCTTCAAAACACGATGAGACGATAAATATATGTTATCTACATCAAATACTGGTGCCGTATTCGAAAACAAGTCTTTCCGGAGACGTTGCTCACATTTTTCGTTCTTGCCCCTATTTACCCTTATTTTTCTCGACTTTTTTAAACGTGTACGATTTTGCTTCAAAACACAATGGGTCAATAAATATAGGTTATCCACATCAAATAATGGTGTCGTGTTCGAAAGCAAGTCATTCCGGAGACGTTGCTTACATTTTTCGTTCTTGCTCCTATTTACCCTTATTTTCCACGACTTTTTAAAACGTGTACGATTTTGCTTCAAAACACGATGGGGCGATAAATATATGTTATCCACGTCAATTAATGGTGTCGTGTTCGAAAACAAGTCTTTCCGGAGACGTTGCTTACATTTTTCGTTCTTGCCCCTATTTACCCTTATTTTTCTCGACTTTTTTAAACATGTACGATTTTTTACTTCAAAACTCGATGGAGCGATAAATATATGTTATCCACATCAAATAATGGTGCCGTGTTCAAAAACAAGTCTTCTCGGAGACGTTGATTACATTTTTCGTTCTTGCCCCTATTTACCCTTATTTTCCTTGACATTTTTAAATGTGTACGATTTTGCTTCAAAACACGATAGGGCGATAAATATATGTTATCCACATCAAATAATGGTGTCGTGTTCGAAAACAAGTCTTTCCGGAGACGTTGCTTACATTTTTTGTTCTTGCCCTTATTTAACCTTGTTTTCCTCGACTTTTTTAAACGTGTACGAATTTGCTTCAAAACACGATGGGGCGATAAATATATGTTATCCACATCAAATAATGGTGTCGTGTTCGAAAAAAAATCTTCTTGCCCCTATTTACCCATATTTTTCTTGACCTTTTTAAACGTGTACGATTTTGATTCAAAACACGATGGCCCATACATATATGTTATCCACATCAAATAATGGTGTCGTGTTCGAAAACAAGTCTTTTCGGAGACGTTGCATACATTTTTTGTTCTTGCCCTATTTACCCTTATTTTCCTTGACGTTTTTAAATGTGTACGGTTTTTCTTCAAATCACGATGGGGCGATAAATATATGTTATCCACATAAAATAATGGTGCCGTGTTCAAAAATAAGTCTTTCCGGAGACATTGCTTACATTTTCGTTCTTGCCCCTATTTACCCTTATATTTATCGACTTTTTTAAACGTGTACGATTTTGCTTCAAAACACGATGGGGCAATAAATATCTGTTATCCACGTCAAATAATGGTGTCGTGTTCGAAAACAAGTCTTTCCGGAGACGTTGCTTACATTTTTCGTTCTTGCAGCTATTTACCCTTATTTTCCTCGACTTTTTTAAACGTGTACTAATTTTGCATCAAAACACGATGGGGCGATAAATATATCTTATGCACATCAAATAATGGTGTCGTGTTCGAAAACAAGTCTTTTGCGGAGAAGTTGCTTACATTTTCGTTCCTGCCCGTATTTACCCTTATTTTCCTTGACTTTTTTAAACGTGTACGATTTTGCTTCAAGACACGATGGGGTGATAAATATATATTATCCACATCAAATAATGGTTTCGTGTTCGAAAACAAGTCTTTCCGAAGACGTTGATTACATTTTTCGTTCTTGTCCCTATTTACCCTTATTTTTCTCGACTTTTTTAAATGTGTACGATTTTGCTTCAAAACACGATGGGGCTATAAATATATGTTATCCACATCAAATAATGGTGTCGTGTTCGAAACTAATCTTTCCGGAGACGTTGCTTACATTTTTCGTTCTTGCCCCTATTTAACCTTATTTCCCTCGACTTTTTTAAACGTGTACGAATTTCTTCAAAACACGATGGGGCGATAAATATATGTTATCCACATCAAATAATTGTGTCGTGTTTGAAAACAAGTCTTCTTGCCCCTATATACCCTTATTTTTCTCGACTTTTTTAAACGTGTAAAATTTTGCTTCAAAACACAATGGCCCATAAATATATGTTACCCACATCAAATAATGGTGCCTGTTTGAAAAAAAGTCTTTTCGGAGACTTTGCTTACATTTTTCGTTCTTGCCCCTATTTACCCTTATTTTCCTCGACTTTTTTAAATGTGTACGATTTTGCTTCAAATCACGATGGGCGATAAATATATGTTATCCATATAAAATAATGGTGCCGTGTTAAAAAACAAGTCTTTCCAAAGACGTTGCTTACATTTTCGTTCTTGCCTCTATTTACCCTTATTTTTTCCCGACTTTTTTAAATGTGTACGATTTTGCTTCAAAACACGATGGGGCGATAAATATCTGTTATCAACGTCAAATAATGGTGTCATGTTCGAAAACGAGTCTTTCCGGAGACGATGCTTACATTTTTCGTTCTTGCAACTATTTACCCTTATTTTCCTCGACTTTTTTAAACGTGTACTAATTTTACTTCAAAATATGATGGAGCGATAAGTATATCTTATCCACATCAAATAATGGTGCAGTGTTCGAAAACAAGTCTTTCCAGAGACGTTGCTTACATTTTCGTTCTTGCCCGTATTTACCCTTATTTTCCTCGACTTCTTTAAACCTGTACGATTCTGCTTCAAAACACGATGGGACGATAAATATATGTTATTTACATCAAATACTGGTGCCGTGTTCGAAAACAAGTCTTTCCGGACACGTTGCTTACATTTTTCGTTCATGCCCTTATTTACCCTTATTTTCCTCGACTTTTTTAAACGTGTACAATTTTGCTTCAAAACACAAAGGGGCAATAAATATATGTTATCCACATCAAATAATGGTGAAAGCAAGTCATTCCGGAGACGTTGCTTACATTTTTCGTTCTTGCCCTATTTACCCTTATTTTCCTCGACTTTTTTAAACGTGTACGATTTTGCTTCAAAACACGATGGGACGATAAATATATGTTATCCACATCAAATATTGGTACCATGTTCGAAAACAAGTCTTTTTGGAGACATTGCTTACATTTTCGTTCTTGCTCCTATTTACCCTTATTTTTCTCGACTTTTTTAAAAGTGTACGATTTTGCTTCAAAACACGATGGGGGCGATAAATATATGTTATCCACGTCAAATGATGGTGTCGTGTTCGAAAACAAGTCTTTCCGGAGACGTTGCTTACATTTTTCGCTCTTGCCCCTATTTACCCTTATTTTTCTCGACTTTATTAAACTTGTATGATTTTTTGCTTCAAAACTCGATGGGGCGATAAATATATGTTATCCACATCAAATAATGGTGCCGTGTTCGAAAACAAGTCTTTCTGGAGACGTTGATTACATTTTTCGTTCTTGCCCCTATTTACCCTTATTTTCCTCGACTTTTTTAAATGTGTACGATTTTGCTTCAAAACAAGATGGGGGGATAAATATATGTTATCCACATCAAATAATAGTGTCGTGTTTGAAAACAAGTCTTTCCTGAGACATAGCTTACATTTTTTGTTCTTGCCCTTATTTAACCTTATTTTCCTCGACTTTTTTAAACGTGTACGAATTTGCTTCAAAACACGATGGGGCGATAAATATATGTTATCCACATCAAATAATGGTGTTGTGTTCGAAAACAAGTCTTCTTGCCCCTATTAACCCTTATTTTTCTCGACTTTTTTAAACGTGTACTATTTTGCTTCAAAACACGATGGCCCATAAATATACCTTATCCACATCAAATAATGGTTCCGTGTTCGAAAACAAGTCTTTCTGGAGACGTTGATTACATTTTTCGTTCTTGCCCCTATTTACCCTTATTTTCCTCAACTTTTTTAAATGTGTACGATTTTACTTCAAAATACGATGGGGCGATAAATATATGTTATCCACATCAAATAATGGTGTAATGTTTGAAAACAAGTCTTTCCGGAGACGTTGCTTACATTTTTCATTCTTGCCCCTATTTATCCTTATTTTCCTCGACTTTTTTAAATGTGTACGATTGGCTTCAAAACACGATGGGCGATAAATTTATATTATCCAAATCAAATAATAGTGTCGTGTCCAAAAACAAGTCTTTCCGGAGATGTTGATTACATTTTCGTTCTTGCTCTATTTACCCTTATTTTCCTCGACTTTATTAAACGTGTACGAATTTGGTTCAAAACACGATGAGGCGATAAATATATGTTATCCACATCAAATAATGGTGCCCTGTTTGAAAACAAGTCTTTCCTGAGACGTTGCTTACACTTTTCGGTTTGCCCCTATTTACCCTTATTTTCCTCGACTTTTCTAAACATGTACGATTTTTGCTTCAAACCACGATGGGGCAATAAATATATCTTATCCACATAAAATAATGGTGCCATGTTCGAAAGCAAGTCTTTCCGGAGACGTTGCATACATTTTCGTTCTTGCCCCTATTTACCCTTATTTTCCTCGAATTTTTTAAACGTGTACGATTTTGCTTCAAAACACGATGGAACGATAAATATATGTTATCTACATCAAATATTGGTGCCGTGTTCGAAAACAAGTCTTTCCGGAGACGTTGCTTACTTTTTTAGTTCTTGCCCCTATTTACCCTTATTTTCTTCAATTTTTTTAAATGTGTAC
>CACSLK010000793.1:27434-39316 GCA_902706635.1 Striga hermonthica
GATTAGTGGGGGGGGGGGTTGATTGAAAACGAAATAACTAACGAAACAAGAAATGAAACTAAAACAAGCATGAATGATTTGAATGCAAAAGATGATGAAATAAAAAAATAAATGAATAATCTAGCAAATTTGAGAATAGAATCGGTTCCAGGTCGGTCTACGCACACGGTTAACTAGTCCAATTAATGCATTTATCAAATCTCACTCGACTTCCAAAACTACCGGTCCTAGATAGCAATAAGCTATGCTACCCAATTTTTCCCTTAATTATACATAATCGAAACAGGCTCTTCAATTAATCCTAACTAGCGAATAACTCAGAATAAGCTCTCCTAATTTAATTCGCTCGTTGCATTAAAATCTAGGAAAATAGACCGATCTAAGCCACAAACAAATAAGCTCGGTTCATGTAACTTAGGTTGTGTTATCCCTAACAATGCACGACAGTTAGTTGTTACAAACGAAATAAGAACAATGAAAATTACGGATCAAAGCCTCAAATCTAGCAATTAACATGTAATTCCTTACTTAGGTGATCAAGCTAAAATAAAAATCACATTATGACATGAAACTAGAATAACACAAACAATTTCATAAGACAAGTAAAACAAAATAAATTGCATTAATCGAACATAGTCACCGAGGGTTCAACGTCCCTAAAATCGAAATAATGTTTAGCTACTCATAGCTAAATGATCAAAACAAAGGTAATAATCCATAATCTTCAATCAAAATAAAGATAAGCAAATAAAATAAATAAATCAACTCCCAGCAAATAATTCACGGTCCAATGTCGATGTCTTCTCGCACGACCAGCCTTCCAAAACTCAATTATTTTCTCCTCGTAGCACTCTGTTCACCTCGGAAATAATTCACGAGCTCCCCCGCATAAGTCCCAGCAAGATGTAATTCTCCAAGTTAAAACCAAATTAATTAATTTTTATCCATGCCACGTAGATTCCTCCCACCAAATGAGAGTCCCATTGCCTTGTAATTCTCTTCCTCAACCCAATAATTTCAAGACTCCATAGGAAATTAAATTCCCCTCAATCTCGTTCAACCACAAACAAATAATAGCACACTAACTAGAAATAAATCCTGCTGCGTGTGTTAAGTTGTATCCACCTCACTCTTTAATTAATTAGGCACCTCGTCATTGCCATATCTCAAATAGCCATATCATCAAATAGTTTCTAAACTGCAAAATAAACACAGAATTCGAATATTGGTGTATGTCCGTTCGCAAAATAAAATACGTGAGAAAACTTGAATAATACACTAGACTCAAATACTCAAATATGCAAATTAAATCACAAAATAATACAAGATTTCTCAGGTATCAAATCTTCCCAAACTTAAAACGTAGTTTGTCCCCAAGCAACATAGAACAATGACACAAAGAACGGACAAAACAAACAAGTACGTGGAATTTTCGCTCAGGTCCTCGCACATCTCACATAAATGCATAGTTATAACTTCCCAAATTAATAATTCTGGACTCGAAATGAAATCACCTTTAGAACGCAAACAATCAAATATCAATTCAGTGAATCACTGCATCTCATCAATCTCTTCACCGAGTATACCAATCATGCAACTAATGATACCCTTTTTTATGTCAACTGGTTTCGTTCCTATTCGCTTCTAGCCAAAAATCAAACGTCTCTATATTTTTTTTTGGGAACGGCAGCTCCGTCGCAGTCCATTGTTTTTAGCTATTCGTGCTATAGTGATACACTAAAGCTCATAGACTGGCCGCTGTTGCAGCCCACAATCTTTTTTTTTTCTTTTTTGTTTCTACACCCATTACTCATCTCCTCCACACTCATTATTCACAACATCTTTTTTTTTAATTTACTTTTTTTTTTCCTTTTTTTTCCCGAGACATTCAAGTCCCAACATTCCACGTCAAGGCACCTCACACAATCGACATCAAGCAGAATAATCACTAGCACATTTCAAAAGTATAAACAGTTCGAGACTAACTTACTACAAATAAATCACATAAATGTCAATTATCATGCCTTTGTCCCTCAAATAACAACACTTCAAGAAATTAACCAGAAATCATTAACCCAAGTCATCATAACTAGCAGATAGTTCCAACAGACTCTCAATTCACCATTGCAAAATTCCACATATGACACACCAAAAACTCAACCACAATTTTTTTTCTTCTTCTCAACCAAAAGCAGCTCGACAACTAAAAATAACTAGATATGACCCCAAGCAAATCAACAAGCAAACCAAGAAACATATATGCATAGAAAAATGACACAACTACACCCGTCAACAAAACCTCCCCAAACTTAATCTCTACTATAAAGCACAATAAGGGAATCTAAATCACCAGATCATCGACGAGTGGTCCTCTTTGCTTGCTGTTTCTATGAGTCCTCTGCCGCTCCTCAAATGATATGAGTCCTTCATCGCTCCTTGACTCGTCAGCTCAAATCGGATGCTCGCCGAATCTTCAAGTGTGGTGTTATCGGGGTAGGCGATAGCAGTAGAAAATCGAGTCAAGCAATTATCGCGGGAGGCGGTAGCAGTACAGTTCTTCTTCGTTTCGCCATGTTCTTCATTTTCTTTATTGTTTAGCTCAAATTTACGTTCCTCCAGCACCTCTAGGTCCGTGTCGCTGCTCTCCTGAAACAAAAATTCAACCGTAGAGATACAATTGAACTAATCAAAATACTAACACTAATAAAAAAAAGAAAACAAATATTGGGTTGCCTCCAAACTAGGACCTTTTTTTATTGTCATTGGCTTGACTTATTACTTCCCTTTTTTGTAAGCTATCCATGGCGGATTCTGAGGTGGTCTCAAAGGAGGCACAAACCTTGCATCACCATGCTTCTTCAGGATCCTCCTATCATGTGTCGGCAAAGATTTTAATTCGAGCTTCGAAGCCTGCACAATAGATGGAAAATTTTTCGGGTGAGATTCTGATAATTTAGAATTAACATCATACCTAGGAGTAACATGTCCTTTCTCATGCAAATCCATGACGATCTCCTTCAATTTTTTGGCTCGATCGCGAAAATCACTCCCGTCAACTTCTGCTATCAGGGGGGCGATAACAATTTGTCGCACCCTATGCTCGATGCCATCACCACTTCTAACTCACCATTTCGACCATAAGTCTCCATATATTCTTGTGCTAAAGGGTCAATAACAGCAAGCATATAGACGGAGTCATCACAATCATTAGGATATTTCATAGTATCAAAGATATTGAACTTGATGACTTGTCCATCAAACTCCATCGTAAGAATGCCCTGTCTGACATCAATCATGGTTTTGGTTATGTTTAAAAATAGTCTTCCCAACAAAATTGGGGTGGAGTTTGAGGATTTATCATTCATTATCAACACATAAAAATCAGCTGGGAATACAAGATCATTAACTTTCACAAGAACATCCTCAACAACACCGTCGGGATAAGTGGTACTACGATCGGCGAGTTGGATAACAACCCCATTTTTTCCCAAAGGACCCAAATTCAGAGAATTAAAGATAGAACGTGACATGACATTTATCGAAGCACCCAAATCTAACATTGCTCGTTCTATTTTTAAATTCCCATTTATGCAAGGAATGAAAAATATACCTGGATCACTCCTTTTCTGTGGCATGCTCTTCTGAAATACAGCTGATACATTCTCGCCCATTATCACCTTCTCGTCCCCTTTCAATCGCCTCTTATGCGTGCACAAGTCTTTCAGAAAACTTCACATATTTTGGAACTTTCTCTATGGCGTCGATTAAGGGAATATTTACCTCAACCTTTCTGAAAATGTCTGAGATCTTCTTCCCGACATCATCTTTCTATTGCTTCTTGATTCTCGATGGAAATGGCAAAGGTTCAGTCCACCTCGGCTCGGCTTCGATGGCCTTTCATTTCAATTTTTTCCAGCAGTTCTGTTATCAGGGGGCAGTAACAGCAGAATCTTGAGTATTTTCGCCATCTTCTTTCTCGTCCGCATCTTCCTTCGATGGAATTAGACTCTCGGGGACTGAAAGCTCTTACCACTTCTCAACCTGATGGCACTGACATTCTTCGGATTAGTCTCAGCTTGGGACGGTAGTTTGGAGTTCACTTGCGACTCCAATTGGTTCACGTGACTTGACAATGAGGTCACTTGCCCCTCCAAGTTCTTAAGGCTAGACGCTATGCTCTCCATCAACTTCTTCATCTCTAAAGATGATTCATTCGTTGGGGGGTGAGTGTTGTGCTCCCCCGTGCCTTGGTATATTTGAAAGCCTTGTCCCCTTTGAAAGTTTTGGGGTTGCCTTCGGTCTTGCTCCCCAAACTAGTTGCCGTTATTGTTTTCCCACTTCAAATGCGGGTGATCTCGTCACCCCGAATTATAGGTATTTGAGAATGGGTCGTAGTTGCGTCCGGCACCATTGTTCACCCCAACTGCATTGGCATGAGCCTCTGTCGTGTTCATTGTCCATGGACAGTCCTCAGTAGTGTGATCCACCATCTCGCATAGGTTACATGTTCGGGCCCTCGATGCTTGACCAACAGCCAACTGGCGAACCACGGAAGTTAACTCCTTGATTTGTGCATGTAACGATTTAGTCCCTTCTTCTTGAGCTGGCTTCTACAAGATACCACGACTACCAAACTGTTGAGAATTAGCTGCCATGTTGGCAATCAACTCTCTTGCTGCCGTAGGAGTTTTGTCCATAAGTGCACCGCCACTAGCTGGATCTAACATATTCCTCTCCATGAGTAAAAGACCCTCATAAAAGTACTGTATCAATAGTTGGTCGGCCATCTGGTGTTGTGTGACAACCCGCGACTAGCCTCATAAACCTTTCCCAGTACTCGTACAAAGTCTCCCCTTGTATCTGTCGCACCCCACAAATTTCTTTGCTTAGAGTGGCGACTCGAATCGCCGGAAAATACCTCTGGAGAAAGACCTTCTCCAACCCTGCCCATGTAGTGATCAATCCCGAAGGCAAATAATAAAGCCAACCCTTCGCCACGTCCTTGAGAGAAAATGGAAAAGCACGTAGCTTGACTTGCTCTTCTGTAACCCCAGTGGGTTTCATGCTGGAGTACACCGTATGAAACTCCTTCAAATGTTTGTGTGGGTCCTCGCCGGCGAGACCACGGAATGATGGCAACAAATGGATCAGCCCGGACTTCAACTCGAACGTGGCATAATTCATCTCCGGGAAAGTTATGCAAAGAGGTTGGTGTGGAAGTACGGCATTAGCAAGCTTCCTCAAAGTACGCTCCCCGTTCGCCATTAGTGCTTCCTCGGTGATGATATTGGTGTCTTCTTGGCTCTGATCACTCCCACTTTTGTCCTCTACGTCCTCGCTTTCGATTTCGAACTGGATACCCTTGTCGAAAATCGCCTCTTTCTCTTTCCGAGCCTTCTTTCTTAGCTCGGTAACACTTCTCGTAATCTCCAGATGATATTCAAAGTCTTCAGCCCCTAAAGTCCTTGTTTTCATTTACCTGAAAAATAAAGAAAATTTTCAGCTCAAACGTGAGCAAATTCGAGAACAATATGACGTAAAAAGCGAACGTATTTTCTGTTATCACCGGGGGCGATAACAGAAAAGCAGCGAAAATTCACCAAAAAAAATTCAACAAAAAACTGAAAATTCACACAAAATAAACTAACTAACACAAATAAAATCACTATTTATCCGCGCTGCTCCCCGCAGCGGCGCCAAAATTTGACCGCGCGTCGTCTCGCGAAAAATTTAAATTTATAAAATTTTCCTCGACTTACCCCTACTAACTAGTAGTAGTGGCGAGAAAGGGTCGATCCCACAGGGAGTGTGGTATAAACCGTGATTTTACTATATTAATTAGATTAATGTAAAGAGGGGGGGGGGGAGTTTATTGAAAACAAAATAACTAACGAAACAATAAATTAAACTAAAACAAGCCAGGATGATTTGAATGCAAAAGATGATGAAATCAAAAATAAATGAATAATCTAGCAAATATGAGAATGGAATCGGTTGCAGGTCGGTCTACACCACGGTTAACTAGTCCAATTAATGCATTTATCAAATCTCACTCAACTTCTAAAACTACCTATCCTAGATAGCAATAAGCTCTGCTACCCGAATTTTCATTTAATTATACTTAATAGAAACATGCTCTTCAATTAATTCTAACTAGCGAATAACTCGGAATAAGGTCTCCTAATTTAATTCGCTCGTTACATTAAAATCTAGGAAAATAGACCGATCTAAGCCACAAACACTTAAGCTCGGTTCATGTAACATGTTGTGTTATCCCTAACAATGCACGATTGTTAGTTGCCACAAACGAAATAAGAACAACGACAATTACGGATCGAAGCCTCAAATCAAACAATTAACATGTAATTCCTAACTTAGGTGATCAAACTAAAATAAAAATCACATATCATGACATAAAACTAGAATAACACAAACAATTTCATAAGACGAGTAAAACGAAATAAATTGCATTAATCAAACATTGTCACCGAGGGTTCAACGTCCCTAAAACCGAAATAATGTTTAGATACTCATAGCTAAATGATCAAAACAAAAGTAATAATCCATAATCTTCAATCAAAATAAAAATAATAAATAAAATAAATAAATCAACTCCCAGTAAATAATTCACGGTCCAATATCGATGTCTTCTCGCATGACCAGCCTTCCAAAACTCAATTATTTTCTCCTCGTAGCACTCTGTTCACCTCGCAAATAATTCACGAGCTCTCCCGCATAAGTCCCAGCAAGATGTAATTCTCCAAGTTAAAACCAAATTAATTATTTTTTATCCATGCCACGTAGATTCCTCCCACCAAATGAGAGTCCCATTGCCTTGTAAATCTCTTCCCTAGCCCAACAATTTCAAGAATCCACAAGAAATTAAATTCCCCTCAATCTCGGTCAACCGCAAACAAATAATAGCACACTAACTAGAAATAAATCTTGCTGTGTGTGTTAAGTTGTATCGACCTCACTCTTTAACTAATTTGCCACCTCATCATCGCCACATCTCAAATAGCCATATCATCAAATAATTTCTAAACTGTAAAATAGACACAAAATTCGAATATTGATGTATGTCTGTTCACAAAATAAAATACGTGAGAAACTTGAATAATACACTAAACTCAAATACTCAAATATGCAGATTAAATCACAAAATAATACAAGATTTCTCACGTATCAGAGGTCACGATCACGCTGCATGACGTACAAGTCCAATTTGGTCTCTCGATCGATGGAACGCCTTGTTGGGGAGAGACTCATGATCGCACACCCCAAGAATGGCGAGACGCGTGTATAGATTTGCTAGAGTTCGAGCCCAAAGTCCAGGTAAATTTTTTCCTACAATGTTTTTTTTTTATGTTTACTGCATTAATTAATTTTTAATATATAAAAACCACTCTCTGAATGCCGATGACCCGCATGCCGACCCCAAGACTTGGGCATTACAGGCTAGTGGTTGAAGATGTCGGTGTTAGAAGATGAGTGCAATAAAGAGCTAACAGATGAAGACCAAATCAACGACTACGAACAGAGGGCAAGGGCCCTTATACTCTGGTGCATCGCTTCCTTCTTCTTCCCTGACCAGAGGGCCAATGGCGTGAACCTGTATAGGTTGCTGCATTTGCACGAGATTGATCATATCAAGGGGTACAGCTGGTGTAATATCTCATTCAGTTATTAATAAAAGTAATTATTATAGTTCCGAGTTTAAACTATTTACTAGTATTAATAATGCTCGTTCCTAGGTTTGAGCCAGTTATTCAGTTATAAGTTAGACTTTGAGTCGAAAGTATTCTCGGGTAAAATTTTATTTAGTAATCAGTTAGTTCATTAATTAATTCCGGTCCATTTATTTTTAGAAATGGACTTTATTAGTAGGGATTAATTATTTTGAGTTGTTTGACAAGATTTATGATTAATTTGACATGAGTGTCTAATTTAATCATTTGAATAAAACAATTTATTTAGACATTTTAGTCTATTTAAGTTATTTGAAGAGAAATCTGAAAGTTTTAGAATTTTTAGTTCAACGGTAATAGTTCGTTTTAATTTCGAATTCGGTTCCGTAAAGTTTATTCTTTTGGTTTCTTAGCATAATCCAAGATCATTAGTTATTATTAGTTTTTAGCATAAGTCTGGGATATGTTCGATAATTTGAGAGATAAGGACGAGGCTATTATTGATGATATGTCATCATTTTATACAAAAGTTTTCCTAAGTTTATTATAAGAGTATAATGGGGCCATTATCAATCTTAATGGAACATTTTTCTTTAGAAAACATCACGCCTTTGTCATCTTATGAAGAGTATTTATGAGCTTTCAAAATCAAAATTTTCTACTTCATTAAGCAACAATTTTTTTTATTTAAAATATCAAGTGAGCATATGCGTGTAAGAATATATATATTAGCATCAGATTTTATGATCAAGCAGTAGTACAAAATCATAGTTTAATATTAGAAGTTCAAGAAGTTTTTTAGTCAAGAATCAAGTAGTATTAAGGTGTGCATTGAGCATATACTATAGAAAGTATATTTTTGCACAATCAATTCATTTTAAAAGATAGAAACGTTAGCAACCTTAAAAGTCAAATATGAAAAAACAGAAAAGATTTATGAAGATTCAAGCTCACTGTTGAGGATATCATTATTACTAAGAAGCGAATACAGAGACATAAGATATAGCAAATACAAATAAAGATAAAAGTGAATCCTCAACTAATACAAGATAATATAAACGGAGGGCGCGTCTCAAGAGTACAAGACCCCTTAACTCTGCCACCCATAATAGACATCGGAGTTTATAAAGATAAATCTGTTGGATCGAAAGTTCGCTTTCGCTTAACCCCATGAGTTTCCACAAAATCTTGAGAAGTGATGTTTTCTTGATGTTTCTTGATAAGTCCAGCAGCAGTATCTGCACATTTGAAGAGATCTCTAGTAGAATCAGATATAAAAGTCTGAAATAAGCTTTCATCAAGAAAACAAAGAAGGCCATTGAAGATGTGATGGAAATTTAATAGACTTATGGGCTTATTATGAAATTTCATGTCTGCCCAAGAAGAAATTGTAAAAATGGTCATTATAGTTTCATATCCACCAGGAAGTATGATGAAAGCATCACTATGGTTCACCATGAACATAGTGCAATCATAATTAGAGTTAGAAAGCATCAGACTGGTAGAATCTTTGAGAATTTTTTAAGGAGTTCTATGGAATGGTAGAACACTTTTCACTTCAATATCAAAGCCTTTTCCAGCCAAAAGAAAGCTACCAAAGAAAGTGAGGCTAGTTCCTCCATACAGTAAATTAATATTTTGTTTTCCCAGTTCTCTTACTATTTGGGATACAATATCAATATTTTGAGAAGAAGCTACAAGTTTATGACCTCCTAGAATACATATGGTTTTTATAGGTTTAAGAACCTTAGTAACTTGAGAAGACTCAGAAACCTCCATTTGGTGTGGAGAGATCATAAAGAATGATCGGTATATTTAAAGAGAAAGTTTATAAAGAGATAAGTATTATATTGTTGCACTCTGACAGAAGCAACAGACAAGTAAGAAGTTAAGCTTTAAATGAGTGTTACCTATTAGAAGGGATAAGATATTCAATACTTTATAATAAATAGGGTTAATAGAGACAATTGTTGCAAACAGGATCCTTAGCAACAATATTTTTGAGAGTATAGCGGTTTTGTTCATATTTGAAACAGATCCATAAAGACATGAGCTCTTGATGCACATATCCACTAGGATGTGTCTCAAGAATCTGTTGGAGTGTTTGATCCATAGATTCTTTAGTCAATCCATCCTTGATGAAAGTTATTTTATCTTCTTGATTTTTTTTTACACAAACCCCACTGATTTGCATCGGGTGTCGCAGTTCCATCGAGCACATTTGAAGCATCCACCTATTCTTTTTGCTCTACGTTTATTTGAAAGAGTACTTCTACCCATACCTGGCAGATATTTATAGGAATTTGGGAATTCTTCAGATAGTCGGACTTTTGCTTCAATCAACCATCGAAGATCAATTGGAATATTATTGAGCATTAGCACTCTCAATCTTTCTACTCGGGATTGATAAATTCTTCTTATGATATTAAGTGGAAGAAAGAAATTAAATTTGCAAATTTTTGAAAGTGCTAGATCCATTTGTTATTTCGGACCATTGCTGAAGAGGATTGAAGAAGTTATCGAGTTAATTTACAGAATAATGTCGTGTATGAGATACGACTAAAAATCAGTATGACCGACAAAATATGAGATAAGAACAGGCATTAAAAATATACTGAGTGTCAAAATCAGTACTCATAGTGTATTTAATGCAGACGAACGTAGATGTGAGATGTCGACAATAATGATCGCACATGAATTATTGTGATGTTACCGATTGTACTAGTGGCAGTTGCATAACTGGCGGTAAGAGAGGCGGTGATTATGGATTATATCAAGGATATAATTAGACAGAACATATTAAAACGACAAAGAAGGTTGCAGTAGAACAATAGTTGCGACTTAGTTATTCAGTCTTTTCAACTTTAGTCAATACAGTAGATTAGACTATTGTGTTGACTTTATAGTAAGAGATTTTGAGATTAATCAGTCCTTCTCATGAATGAGAAAAGCTTAAGACTGCTAGGATTGGGCAAAAGTCTTCAGCCAATAAGCATAGACGAGATAGGCAGTTTGAGGTAAAAGATAAAGTATTCCTGAAGGTTCGACAGATACGAATGTCGTTCGTTTCAGGAAGAAATGAAAGTTACATCCTCGTTATATAAGTCCATTAGAAATTCTATAACGAGAGGGAGAATGTTTATGTCAAGTTCTTCAAGTGTTAAATTTTGGATTATAGAAACAAGTTGAGTACAACGAAGCTGCTAGCATAGAAAGTGGATGCGACTGTGTTAGTGACTGCAGGTGACATTGACGCCGTAGGTACACGCATTTAGGTGTTCGCACCCGAAGGGCCCCAGGTAGTGGGTAAATCGCATGCAATGTGCCGCGTTGTCAGGTTCCGAGTCATAGCAGGTCGAGCCAAAAGTGCTTAGCATTTCCATTCATACTACTGATGGGTTGACAGTAAAGGAAGATGAGCAGAAAGCTTAAAAGCTTGATTTTGGACAACAGATGTGTTCATTGTGCACAATGTGTTTCACATATAGATGTTATGTAATTATGTGAACGATCCAGAGTATGTGTTTCAGCACACTGAGTTTCAGTTTCAGCCAGTTTAAACTTACGAGGGACGACCAGTTTCAGTTCTGGGCTGAAAGGTTCATAGGCTCAGGAATCGAGATATTCCCATCATTCATATTAAATGGAATCGCTACGGAGAATCCGATGCCACTTAGGAGCGAGAAACTGATATGGAGAATCAGATGCCACTTAGGAGCGAGAAATTGATATTAGAGTTCGTTTTCCAGATTTTGAGTTTTGATATGTACTCAATTTATATAAAGTTTCAGTATTTCCGAGGACTGAAATAATCTTAAGGGGGGTATATTGTAATATCTCATTCATTAATCAATAAAAGTAATTATTATAGTTCCGAGTTTAAACTATTTGCTAGTATTAATAATGCTTGTTCCCAGTTCAGAGCCAGTTATTCTGTTATATGTTCGACTTTTAGTCGAAAGTATTCTCGGGTAAAATTTTATTTAGTAATCAAGTCAGTTCATTAATTAATTCTGATCCGTTTATTTTAGAAATGGACTTTATTAGTAGGGATTAATTATTTTGAGTTGTCTGACAAGTTTTATGATTAATTTGACATGAGTGTCTAATTTAATCATTTGAGTAAAACAATTTAATTAAATATTTTAGTCTATTTAAGTTATTTGAAGAGAAATCTGAAAGTTTTAGAATTTT